>WHYT01015460.1:410702-513888 GCA_009806455.1 Tetrax tetrax
TCCCGTTACAGGGTCGGAGTGCCAGCACCAGGCCGTCTGCGAGGGCTGCCAGCGGCCCATCTCGGACCGGTTCCTGATGCGGGTGAACGAGTCGTCCTGGCACGAGGAGTGCCTGCAGTGCGCGGCGTGCCAGCAAGCGCTCACCACCAGCTGCTACTTCCGGGACCGAAAGCTCTACTGCAAGCAGGACTACCAACAGTAAGGGCCCGGCCGCGGCCTCGGAACGCGCTTCCGAGCGGTTCGCCGCCGCCCGGGGCCCGCCGGGGCCGGGAGAGGCCGGCCGGGGCCGGCGGGTGGCGGCCGCGGGCGGCGGCGGGCGGGACCGGAGAGACTCGGAGCCGCGGCGCCCGTCCCGAGCGGGGAGCTGCCCCCCTCCGCTGCGCTCGGACCCGCTGCGGGCCGGGACCCTGCGGCGCCGTCGGAGCGGGGCGGCGGGGCGGCCCGTTTCGGCCGGGCTCGGCCCGGGTCTGCCCGGCTCGGCTCTGTCCCGCTCGGCCGGGCCTGGCTCTGCCCCGCTCTGTCCCGCTCGGCCCGGCCGCACTCGGCGGGGCTGCCCCGCGGGTCCCTTCTGCCCGGGGCCGGCCCCGTCCCGCAGCCCCGGAGCCGCGCCGGGAGCTCCGGCCGCGCCTGGGCGCTGACCCGCTTGCCGAGCGGGACGGCCGGTGCGGGCTGCCCGGCGCGGCCGTCGGTGCGGTGCGCTCCCGCGGGCCGGGCGCGGAGGCTACGCGGGCGGGCGCGGCGGTGCCCGCGGGGATTGGCGCCGGCCGTGCCTCCGCGGCGGGAGGACCCCGCGCTGCGCTCCCTCCCCGCCCGGGCGCTGCCCGCGCTGCGTTTGATTCCGGCTTTATCCCAAATGTCAGGCTTTGTCGGGAGGCGGCCCCCCGCCGCGCCGCGTCCCTGCGCGGAGACAGAGCCCCTGCCCCGCGCCCTGTTTGTCCTCCCCTGCAGAAGCCCACTTCATGCTTGTCACCGAAATTGAGGATCCTTTTTGTGCCGGGAGGGGGGGCGAACACGGGCACTTCAATCACCGGGACATAATGTGGCTCTGCTAGAAGTCTGGCAACAAACAAAGAACAACAACTATTGGTTTGCATCAACTTTTGTCAGGCATTCAGCAGGCTTCCAGAAAGGCCTGAAGTGGCTTAGTGGCAACAATGTGCATTTCATAGCTACAGCATGAAAATCCATCTCCATGGAAACTGGTAGTAAATGCTAACATGACATGCTGAGTATAAATATTGCTGGGGTTATAACTCTTGTATAAGTGGCCCAGATAAATGTCCCCCTGTTTAGGAAGTCCAACAAACCGCGTTATTTCACACTGCAGCCCTCAGCAGCGCGCTCCCAAAGGCTGTGCCACGGGCCCGGGCGCCTCACGTGAGAATAACCCGGAGCGTGGCTCAGCTGGACCGCCGCGGTGCTCCCCGGGCCGCGGCCTCCGCATTCCCCGCGTCCTCTCACGGCCCTGTGCAGGGAGCCTGCCCACAGACTTCGTCCGGTCCTTCTGCCCTGCGTAGCTGTCCTGGTAGATCAGTGAAACGTCTGCCTCTGTAGGTAGTACTGCCTTAGACACTTTTGTTAATTAGGAAAGTGTTTAGAATAGTCTTTAGGCTACCTTAAAAGGCATTATTTGGCAATGTAAATATTTACATTAATTACAAGCAAATGTACCTTCTAAGTCCCATCTTTAGTTTCTGTAAAATAAAGGTTAACTCTTCAGAACTTAATAAGCCAGATCGTAGACTATTGCTTTGTCAAAACAAAAATACTTTTCTGACTGGAAATAGAAATGTCACCACTTCAGAACTTTAAATATTTTCAAAGGTGCCCAATTGTATAGCGGGGAAATGGGGTAACGGGGCTGACGAGCAATAAAAAGATATCAACATGTTCGCCTTTGTTGAATCCCAGCACCTAGTGTGACATTACATGGTGACCTGCTGTGCGTGCCCCTAAGGACTGACAGCAGCAGCAGCTCGTGGGAAGGGGAGGGGAGACACGGTAAATCAAAATTTGTTTTCTCTGAAATTTTATTAGCCCCAAAGAGCAAACATATGAAACTACACTGACGTTGTTTGTGTGCGTTCCCTGTTTGCCGCCTTTTAGACTCGGAGAAATATTTTTTTTTTTGGTGATAGCTGAAGTGTTCAAATAGCCGCTCGTATGCACAAGCGCTTTTCCGGGCTGCGCGGCGCAGGTGATCGGTGTTCTCAGGAGGAGCGTGGGGCGCGGAGCGAAGCCACGAGCCAGTTGTGCAAGGCATCTCCAGTGTGCCGGGGCGGCCGTTGCCCTGTGCCGTAGCGTAGCGGGACGGGAAACGCCTGCACGCAGAGTGGCCGTGCTTTGGAGCAGTGAGGCAGAACGGTGTCAGTGCAGAGGAGGACCAGTATCAGCAAAATCAGATGGGTTTTGTTATCCCGGGTCCTACTTACAGATCTCGGGGGGAGGGGGGGGGGAAGAGGGAGAATAAAGATTACTTAAATATCTTAGTTACTGAAATTTGCTTTAAATAGATTTTTCTGTACGTAGTAATGTAATTTAAAGGTCAGATTTCTCCAGAACTCCCAGGACTATAATCAAGTGCTGTGTGTATTTCTTTGGAAAAGTGGTGTCTCGTCTTTCTAATGAAAGCAAGCTCCTGATGGGTCAGATATCAGACCTTAAACCTTTCACTGGGTCAGGAATGATTGCTGCCCATCCTTGGTTGAGGGCATTTCACATTAGGGGGAAGGGTGAAAACATTTTTCTTTTTTTTTTTTTTTTTTTTAAATAAAAATGTTGGCTGTTTGAAGCTACCCCTGTGCTTGGAATGTTAGAATAAATCCCGGGGGAGATGGATTAGTGGCCCAAGCACAGTTTGAAGTGGTCGGAGGTGCCCGATAAGTGTAATTTATCACAAAAATATCATCGGTACATCAGTGGGACCAGCATCTAAGCTATGCATTATTTTAGCCCCTTTTTTTATACAAGCAATCAACAATTTTTTACACGAGTACATCCTGATCTTCTGATTTAATGCAAAGTACTTATTTTGCTAAAATTTAAGATTTTGAGGGTCACAGGTAGATTTGATTGCAAGGTTTTTAAGGGGAAAAAAAAAATTCAGTAGTCCAGTGGCACTAGGGAGGCTGACTCTCGCAAGCCCGAGTCGAACAGGATCTCTTTGATTTTGAGGAGAGCTTTGCCAAACTGCAGGATTGTTGCATATTTGGAACCCTACACTTACACTGTTTTTTCTTTGAAAGAAGTTTTCCTTCTGACAAACTGAAACTTTCAGAATGAATGTTTATTGAAAATAGGGGGTTTGCGGTACTTACATTCCGGTTCGTTGCTTAAATGAATTTATTTATTGTACCACTCATAACAGTGCTTCCTGCTATAAAACATTAATAATTATAAATATTACATTTCTTTCCCATTTGTATATTTTCATTTTTTTGTGCTGGTGCTTTTCTGGTTTGTTTTTATCTCCCTACTCCGTGTTATGTAACGATTTGCCCTAGTTATTGCTCATATTAAAAAAAAAGATACGCTATGTTTCAGGTTACATATTTCATATGTAAGAAATATGTACAATTTCTGGAAAGATCCATATTCCTGTTCTAGCTTTGAAAATAAAGGCTGTAAAAGAGGACATTTATTGAAGGGACAGGACAGCAAACAATCACAGTTGCTATTTCAGAATTTTTCATTAATATATTCGGAGTTTTGCTTAGGATGGCAAAAAGAAATATTTAGATTTTTGTTAGATTCTTCAGGGTATGTCAGGCATTGTTTTAGCATCGTTACTGGATGCTATTGAAAAAGACTGACTGTATATTTCTGGTATGTCTTTGTGCTGTTCTTCGTCTCTGAGCCCTCTCTTGTCAGTGGCTGGGCTCGTTTTTGATGTACAATCAGCACGGAGCAGCGTGTACCTCGCGGGGAGGAAGGAAAACGCTGTGAAGGCTCGTTGCTGTAGGGAAACGCTGCCCTCACAGGATTCTGGAAATTCTTTCACAGGAGTATAATATTGAGGCTGAAGTTTTCCAGTTCAGTGGCGTTTTGTATTCAAGATAAGAGAAAAGCTTCCTGTTAGTAAATGTCCCTTATTTTTATTTTTCTTCCAGCGAGAGCGAGTGCCCGTCTGTCCTGAGTGCGGGCTGTGGAATGTAGGCAGGATCTGAGCTGCGAGGTGACTGGAGCTCCCAGATTCTGCTGCGTGCAGAATGGAGAATAACTCTTTGCTAACAGGAAGATATTACTTGTTTTCAGTTTCTTTCTTTTTTTTTTTTATTTATTTTTTTTTTTTAAACTGAGGAGCACCAGACCTGTCGTTACGCTCATCAGTGCAATCGTTTGTCATCTGAACTTGGCAAAATTGTGTCGAGCAGTGGTGTCCCCCTCCGTTCCGTTTGCCTGTCGTGTCAGATTGGCACACGTCCTTGTGCACGTGTCGTTAGGAAACAGCGTAAAAGCGATTGAAACTTAGAGATGAGGAGTAGCCTAAGCACATGCCCAGGACATGGAGTAATGATTAAAGTTATGTCATCCACTAAAAATGCTTTTAAAAGTGGCTGAAATACTCTGGCATTTTTGCTGAAGATCCGGCCAGCCCTGCGCTATCAGACACATCAGCCTGATTAAAAATTCTCTGTACGATCAGGCTTTCGTAACACCTCCACACAATTCCGAAAGCGGGAGCGCCGAGGAAGTGTAGCTGTTATTTCTGCCAGTGACGTCAGCAGAGTGGCCGCGCTCGGGCAGAGCCCCCGCGGGACCCCCGGCTCAGCAGGAATTCATCTTGCGGCGCGGCAGCGGGAGGCTGCGGGGCAGATAACGGCACCGGCCCCGGCCCGGGGCTGCTCGGGAGCGGGGCTGAGTCAGTCCTCCTGGGGATCTGGGATCGAACGTGCTTTGAGAATTTGGGGAGACATTTTGGTTTTCTGCAACAATCGTGGTAACCTCACTGAACACAATAATTGCAGTGGTAGTACGTAATTTGCACTAATCCGTGGTAGAAAATGATAGGGAGGATCTTTCTGCAATGCAGGCAATATGCAATTAGATCAGCAACAGGATAATTTATAATGCTTAAGTACTGACCTGAGAAGAAATAGCCAATAAACATGAAATACATTGCAAAAATTTCTTCACTGACATACGTAACAAACAGGAACATTTTGTATTCTGTTTAGAAATCACGTCTTTTTTTTTTTTTTTTACCTAAACTTTTGAACTAGTTCACAGGCAAGCATCACACCTTTTCAGCTATCAATAATGTATCGTGATAAAATAGCTGGATTATAATGTCTCTTCTTAGACTAATTATGTTATTAGTGTATTTCAGTTGTAAATCTGTACCCCTCTCACTTGCCTCCCTTGTGCAGCAACCCATAAAGCACGGTATGTCTTAAAATGCTTGCTGCTCGGGTGCGCTGGAGAGATGGGTGCGTGTTTAGTAACAAGCAGAGGCTGCTTAATTTAGTCAGAGAGTTGGGAAGAAATATTCAGGAGAGAAAGGAGTATGCTTTTCATAATGCAGCTGCGCTTTTTATTTTGCATTCCAGACAAAATTCAAATTTATACTAAATCTGCTACTTCTTGTTGTAAGAGGAATTTATTTCATTTTGTGTAGCGTCTCCTTCTCCTGGACCGCAGAGCACGGCAGCGAGAGCAGAGATCAGAGGGGTGCGTGGATGCCCTCGCTGCGTGTGCGAGCCGGCGGGGCCGGTGCCTCCCTGGGTGCGCCGGGGGGCCAGGGCCCTGTGCGCGGGGGCACAGGCGCGCACCTCCCGCCCGGCACGCGCGCAGTGGGGTGACTGGGGGGGAAGAGAGGGACTGGTACAATACTTCATTTTTCTTCCCATTGCTAGGCTAAGAGCAGGCAAGTACCTCTTCTGTCTGTTTGGTTTGCACAGTATTCCGTGCGCCGTTCACTTCTTGTGGCAATTTTGGAAGCGTGTGGTATGTAAATATAACAGTAGCATTTTGTGATAATATTAGAAAGGGATTTTGTACTGCTTGGGCTGGCTTGGAGCGTGTCACGAGTTGTGTAAAATGCTGAATCACAAAGAGGCTGTGCATTTTAAACCCCAGCGAGATGGGAAAAGACCCTTACAGTATCCTCCGCAGAGGGTGTACTAGGTCAGACGACGTACTTGCAGAAAAAACAGGGATAAATGCTTCTCTTTGCCTACATTTTTTTTTTGTCCGCATGATATGTCACGTTATCACTCAAGTGAGGTAAGAAAGCGAGCAAGTAAATAAATAAAACGGTGAAGTGAATCGTGCAGTAATCTCCAGTAAAGGTAAACAAAGCCAGTATTGCTCTTGGATGGGTTAGTGTGGCAGAAAGGGGGTTTTGGCGTGGGTAGGGGATGATCGCATTACTCGTGAGGCAAAGATTGACTCATAATGAAATGACAGTTTCTTGTTTGTTACAAAATATAAAATCTCCACATTTGTTCTGAAACAAAGACTAAGGTTAGTTATGAGCAAAAACGTGACGTGAACCTTGGCAGCTGAGTCTCCAGCAGCGAAATTAGAGGAGTTCCTCTGGATTTAGATGGGTGCAATTAAGAACAGAAATTTCCTTTCTTTAGGTGAATTGGAATAAATACATCAAGTGGGCAGGGAATGATTATCGAATATATGCCTTGTGGACTATGTAACTGGGGTATGCCACATCTAAAGGTATGAATTAAAACTAATTTTAGTTTGATTAAAAAGTATCAGAATTTTTTTTAGAAAAAAAATTTTACAGGTGTTTTCTGAGTAAAGATTTTTTTAAAATGTAGCAGGGAGATAAGATTATGTTGCAGCAGTGGGAGCTTTAACAGAGCTGGTAACATTTAGGGAAGGAGACACCACTTTTCTACCTTAGTAACTAAGTAGAAAAAAATACGTGAACAACTCCATGTCTAATTTGAAATAAATGCTGAAAGTAAAGCTAAACTTCTGAGTGCAAGAATAGAGACTGTAAGAGAGAAAAAATGACAGTACTTGTAAGGTAAAATGAGCTGACGTTTGGTTTTTGATGTAATGCTCTTTGGTGTTTATAACTGCGTGCTATGTAGATCTGAATCTCGCATGCCTTGTTTAGGCAAATTATTCACTGTTTCTAGATGCCTCTTTAAATTCAGCATAAAATTGAGGCAGATCTTTGACCTTTTTTTTTTTCATCCTTAATTAGTACCTTACATTTACTTCAGGTCCCTGGACTTGCTTTGGCTAAACTGATACTCCTCAAATGAAATATTCTCTAACTTTTGTTTTCCTTTTTGGAATGTCTGCACCTGCTTTGCACACACCTTGACACGCTTGTCCAGTGGCCGCGACTGGCGCCGTCGCCGAGGTCAGAGCCAGCCCCGGCAGCAGCCGGCGCTGCGGGCAGTCAGGGCAAGGTCCTGCTGCGAGAGGGGTGCGGCGAGGGGCCGGGGGCTGCGGTCCCGGGACCTGGACTGCCTGTTCTCAAAACAGCCGTTTTGCAAAATAGGCTCTGGTTGTTCCCCAGCAAGTTACTGACAACAAATATTTTCTCCTTTTATGTGATCAGTGCAGACACAGAACATAGGTGTTGCCTCTGCCCTTTTTTGGGTGATAAATACACCTTGTAAGTAGAAAGCACTGTGTGTGGCACATTATGCAATTTTAATGCAGATTATGTAGAAGCAAACTCCTTAAAGTGCGGTATCTTGTGTGCACCATGAAGTATCCACTGTCTGGGGAGGGTGAAACATTCAGATCAGTATTTCTAGGGAAGTCCAGGATTTGTTACACCAACTTTTCTGGCCTGAGATGGAAATCTAGCAGCCCAGCTAAACCCGCCTGTGTGCTCCTCGCCGCGATGCTCCTGCAGAGTTGGGGTATTTTACTCACCTTTCAAAAACTATTTGCCCGTGGGCGACTCAACAAGTAGATATTTGTGAGATTGTGTTACAGTAAAGGAATCGTCCATGTGATTAATTCCAGTTTGTTATTTTGTTGGGTTTGAAATTTTACAGTGATCTTCTTTACAGATACAGCAGAACTGCTATGGCACAAACTGGTTAAATGCCCTTAATATCAGCAAAAACAAGGAATAATGTATTTCTTGGGAACTTTATGAGAGTTTATACTTTGATGCTCCTGTAACAAGCCAATACATTTACAGAGAACACTTGTTGTGGAGGTCATTTGCTTTGCTTCCAAAACATAATTATTTTTTCTTCGTATGCACAAAATCTTCCTTTGCAAATGTTGACATGAACTTGTGAACATGCAATTCCGATTGACTTCAATGAGAGCCATCCTTGCTCATCAAAGGATAGAATTTGGCTCTTGATTTTACTGCAATCAGTGTGTTATTTATCACGTACAAGAGTGCACGTGCACTCTCCCAGTAAGAGCTAATGGAATTTATGTGCACATGCTGAGGACCAAATCCTCCTGGTAGCTGTTAGGAAGTTTACTTTCATGCGTTTGTTCCTTCGCATAACCTGAATCACCATTCACTGTTTACAGAAACAACAAAAAGCCAAACCAAAACAAAGAGTAATAGTCTACACCAATAATATTTTTTTGCAGTTGTTACTTTCATTGTAAGTTATTATTGCGATAGGAAGCAAGCAAATTTGCACTTGCAGAAGATATTTTTAATATTGTTTTAAAGTATTTGTAGTTACAGCCGGTGGTTACTTGTTGTTCTCTCAGACTGATAGAGACGTCATTGCTCCTTACAGTAGTTTCTC
Source organism: Tetrax tetrax (assembly GCA_009806455.1). Classification (NCBI taxonomy): domain Eukaryota; kingdom Metazoa; phylum Chordata; class Aves; order Otidiformes; family Otididae; genus Tetrax; species Tetrax tetrax. The sequence continues at coordinate 419,414 of WHYT01015460.1, forward strand.
CTTACAAATGGAGCCCTGGTGTGTTCCTCGCCCATGAGTGAAAAAGCACATTTGTTCCAGACTGTGGCCACAGCCACTGCGTGTGGGGATGGCGTTCGCTCTCCGGAGGTGAGACTGGGCAGCACTGGGCAGCGCTGGCTGCCGCAGCTGGAGCTGGGGTCACCGGAAGCTCCACGGGACAGGGCCCTTGGGCTGCAGCACGATACCTGCCAAAACTCATTAGTGAGGAAGGTTACAGTTCTCATTAGCATCCACTTCACACAACAGTTGTTTTCAACCTGTGGGATCCTATCCTGGGACACAATCAGCTTGCCTACAGCCAACATTTTTCTGTCACCTGACAGAGCTGTTTCTGCAGCTTCCCAGTGGAAGCAGCTTCTCTGGTTTCTCATTTTTTCTCTTATGTCACAACTTTAATCCAGTTTTTCGGGGGGGGATGTGCTTGCTGAGGTTTCTTTTGATAACGCATGTGAAATGAGACAAGTATTTAATTCTGTATCATACAAAGAGGTTGGTTAGCAAATCACAACACAGTGCTGTAGGAAATCATGAATCTAAGACAAAGAATGCGAACCAAAACACTGAAATGATGCCGAAGAGGCAAGCTGCCTTCGGTTAGGGGGAGGCTTTGGTATGGTGAGCTGTATGTGGCAGTTGGCTAGCTGCTGCGTGGCTTGTCAAAATCCAGGATCTTCTGCAGACATTTCTGTGTAGTTGCTGGTCGGTGCTGAGCTGTCTCTAGTGCAGCAGCTCCTCGGCTCCGTACTCCAGTGCTGCGATGCCCTCCATTCTGCGGTAGGTATGGCTGGGAGCAGGCCAGCCTGCCCGGCTCGTCAGCCTCCCCGGGAGCCAGGGAGAGGTGCCGCAGGGAGCTGCGGGAAGGTGGTGAGGGGGCAGCAAGGGATGACCCAGCTCCCCGGGTCCCGCTGCGGCAGCACATGCTGGAGCTGGCCAGGCACACAGCCCCATTTCACCTCAGAGACTTCTTCCAGCAGCTGGAGATGCAGGTTTGCTGCCCGTCCTCCCTGCCGAGTGATGCGTGAGGTATTGGTGCTGTGCTGGTGCTGCTCGTGAGCCCACGCAGGGCCAAAGCCACGGGCTGGCTCTTCCTGGCTGTGGCAGGTGAGCCGGGGCTCCCTGCGTTGTGGGACGGGATCACGCGGGGTACCTTCAGGTGGGTCTGCCTGGGCTTCGAGAGGTTTGCACTTCTGGCTTTCAGGAGAGAAAGAGCTGATCCTCCCTCCTCCCCCTCTGCTATAAATAATTGTGGTTTGCAGACAGAGTATCCACTCCACGAAGGTTTGTATGTACATGCAGGCTTGAGTCAGTCCCTATCTGTTATAATTTTAGAGAGCAATCTTCAGATTACCAGTATGCGCAGCGAGTGCTCGCAGAGGTTGGCAGCACATTCCTCCTGCAGCACTCACCAGTGCCGGGAGCGCTCCCTGCGCGGAGCGGCTGGCGCTGCCGGTTCCTGGGCCCCGTCGGGGGCCTGAGCCGGCAAATCCCCACTCCCAGGGCTCCCGTGAGTAACGCCGTTGAAGCCAATTGCCCTGGCGTGCAGGGGCTTGCGGTGTCACGCAAGGTCAGTTCACTCACCTGACAGCAAGTGTCTAGAGAGAACTCGGGGGAGCCGCTCAGGTTTTGGGGATGGGGCTCTCCGAAGGCGAAAGCCACCCAAAAGAGAAGTTGCAGTTCAATATTGTGAGTTGTGTTCTGTCGGATCTTGGCATGGGCTTCATGCGATGACAAGAAAAGTTTCACATGTGGAGCGTAACCCTGTGGGTCAGCTCCCACTCCTGCTGCAGTTGGTGAGGGAAGTGCGGTGGGGCCCCGTGCGAAAGCTGGTGCCAGCAGTGCGGCTCCAGAAATCCCTTTCCTTCTTTAAGCATTCTGATAAAGCCACGCGTCGGCTCCTCACTCCGCTGGGGAGTTCTCTGCAAGCCGCTTGGCTTATGACTGCACTGGGAAATGCAAATATTGTATTTCGAGTGCTTCCCGGTCACCTTCTGATCATTAATAGAGTCCAGAGCGAGAACGGAAGAGAGAAGGGAGAGAAAGAAAGGAGCAGTGAGCGACCTGCCTCTCGGCAGAGGTCAGCGCAAAGCCAGCCTGCCCTCAGCCCCAGAGGACGAGTTTTGCATATTGTGTGCAGCTCTTCTGAAATGTTAAGAGAAAACGGTTTTCTGAAGTGATTCTATTGATACCAATTTTATTACAAGTCAGTCTGGTTTGTATTACATGCAAACAATCACAGCCTCAGCATCTCTACCTTGTGACAGCGGCAGAGGTGACGAAGGAAGGCTCAGTGAATGTCAGGGGCCGCAGCCATACAGAGAAAGCCTCCCAGGCCATCCTGCAAGCATCCTTGCATTTGCACCCAGGAAGGGAGAAGTGCCCAGGCTCTGGGGCTGCTGTCAGCGCGGCGGGTGAGCGTGGTGGGCAGCAGGGAGCCCGGCGCCACCTCCCGCTGCTGGGGCCCAGCGGCGTCCCTGGCGCACGCTGCGGTGGGAGGGCTGGAGTGACCCTGCGCGCGCCTGGGGAGCTCTCGTTTGAGCCCTGTGCGGACCATCCGGCTGGCCCTGTCCCAGCCCCGCGCGGCGAGGTGGCGGCTCCAGGCCGCCCTTGGCCAGCTCTGCCCCTGCGGAAAGGAGCGGCTGGGAGCGTGGGTGGCAGCACCAGCTCTGCGTCGCTGCGGGCAGGCGTGTGCGTCTGCTGGAGGCTCACCTGGTGCTGCCCGGCGCCGCGCGTCGCCCGCTGGTGCCGAGAGCTGGCTGGGAAGCCTTGCTGCAGCGCCGGGGCTGGCAGTACCGACAGCCTCAGCCGCCCACATCTCCGCAGCCCGGCTCTCCCCGAGGCCTAGGCAGAAAGAGCTCCCCTGCTCCGGGCATCCCGTTGCGCCGAGGGCGATGCTGCTCTTCGAAGGATTCCCTTTCTTGTCAGCCAAAGAAGCCAAAGCTTTGCAGTAACTGGATACTTTCTCTCTTTTATTTATTTACACACAGCTACGAGAAGTTATTTACTTCATTTCCCAACATTTTCCCAAGCTGCGAGGAAGCTGTCCATGCATTTTCCCTTTGCAAGGCGTGAGCGGGTGGCAGTAGCAGCGGTGTAGCCATGTGCTGTCTGTGCTTGGTGCGGCATTTGCGTGAGCGCTGATGCTCGCCGCAGACGTCAGTGTCCTGCCTGTGCCTTTTGGCTGGTGTGCATGTAAAAAGAAAAGCAACGCTCTATTTTTTTATAGATGGGACACAGTGATAGGAGTACTTGTAGTACAAAAACCAGGTTATTGTTAAGGGCAATTTATGAAACGTTGCAAAAGTACAAACGGAGTAAAACTATTTGAGGGAATAAACGGCATGTGAAATGTTGCAGCGATACTATCTCTGCTTGGTATCGTTGGTTTGAACCTGCCAGGCTTGGTGGTTGGAGCTGCAACAAACAAGTGATTCAGCTGATGGGAGCGGAGGGCGTTACGACCGACAGCCCCCGTGTTAATGGAGGAACGGCCTGAGTCCTGCTGCCGGGGGGATCCCCCGCTGCAGCCACTGCACCCGGATTGCTCCGGGCTGTCACAGCCCTGGCAGGAGCTGCCGTGGGAGAATGTTACACGGAGGAGGCAGAGTTTGTATTTCAGTGGCAGCCTTCCATCACAGCCTGTGCTGGGGGCTGCGGAGGCATGCGTGACCTGTATGGGGTCCCTGAGCTCCTGGGTGGGCGTCCCGAGCCGGGGAGAGCAGGTGGTGCTCTGGGGGCGTGCACCTCCTGCTAGCTCAGCCCTTGGAGTCACGCTGCCTCGGCCTCGCTACCCATGCCCGGGCCAGTTCCCCAGCATGGTTTTGTGGGCGTGGAATAAATTAGCCCTGGTGGCGCCTGCATTAATTTTATGTGGGAGAATCCCCAGAGATTCCAAGGCAATTACAGGGAGAGCAGCCTTGCCCAGCGCGGCATCCTCCCCATCCAGCCGCTGATCCCCAGGGAGGAGATGGGAGCACTCGGTGAAGCCGGCTCCCTGCGCTGCCTGCCTGCAGCATCCCTCGTGGCGGTGCCCAGAGCGGGGTGGTCGGTGGTCCCGCGAGCGACTGCGCTCCAGTGCTGGTCCAGGGTGATGGGACTGCGTGCTGGGCGGTGGCGGAGCGCACTGTGCTGATCCATGTCTTACAGAAAGGTTGGAAAACAAGCCCAAGGCACACAAGCTGTCTTCATTTCATCCATGTCCTATGAATATCGGTTGTCTAGCATAATTGAAGCCTGTTCCATTTGTGGCTTTTTTCTTACTTAAAAATTCAGCTCATATTTTGGCAGGGGTTTGTCTGAGCGCGTAGCGGATACATTCAATGACAAGAGCTATAACATTCAATTTGTTGGATGCCACAATTAAACCTCAGCTTTTTCGCCCAGCCATCTGAAAGCCAATTGCCAGTTGTCACTCAAGCGAGAATGCATACAAACAAGGGCCGTACAGAGCCCCGGATCCTAACAACGCGATTTTCATAGCCTTGCCGGTCTTTGGGGAGTCTTCAGCTTCCATCTGGAAGTACCTTCAACCCTTTCCAGCTACGGATCTTGAAATAGCTAGAACAGAGAGAAAACCAAAATTACATGGAGTTTATTGCCATTTCAGAAGGAAAAAAGTGTTTGAAAAAGTTTATTCAGGAAGCCAGGGGAAGTTAAGTGGGAGACATTTGCCATTTCATCAGTCTGTTGGTGATAGCCATTCATGTCATAAATGGCTTGTGTCATTTGATGCCAAAAATAACACAATTTTCCTCCCCAAAGGCCTATAGGGTTTTTTTGCAATAAATGTTTATTTGTTAATAATATACTTTAAACAGCCTAGTCGTGACCTCAAGTCTCCAGAAGAATCCATCTTCTCTCTGAAAAATCCTACAAAGTTTGTGTAATTTTTTCTGGGAAGGTGTAATTGATGGCGCAGTGAAGGGCAGTGTGTTTGCTTTAACTACTGCAGCTGCGTGGATTAACTGTTTATAAGGGCCTACTGTGCTTTGAATGGCTACTTTCTTAGATTTCAAGCTTTAGTTGACAGCACTTCCTAATGGTTTCTTGGATTTGCTTAAGTTCGATCAGTGAAAATAAATTTCTGGGCCTAGCTCACCCGTTGTTCTTTCCTCATCGCTGCTTTGAAAGCTTTTAAGCGTTCATTTGTAGAACGGTGGTCTCTGCTGAGCCTGCGCCGTGCGGCGTTGCAGCGGAGGTGACCAGGACCTGGCAGAGCCAAGCAGGGCGCCGCGCTTGTTCCACATCTGCTGATTCCAGGAAAAACGTACGAGAAAGTTGGGTGCATAGCAAATAACCTGCATGTGAGTATTTTTGACAGGCGTTCTCAGTTTAGGAGTTGGAGTCTCTGGAGTCCAGCACAGAAGCGGCAGGTATGAAATACATGTGATTAAACATTTCAAAACGTAATAAAGGATTTTGTAAATATGCACAATATAGAAACTCTTGTTTTGAGAGAAAATAGTAAGTCAGGTAATTAATTTATAATATGTTGCACTGTTTTGAAATTGCCCTCCCAAAAGCTGGAGTTAGATTTCCACTGGCAAGCGTTTGTGGGATGCCAGTGATGCGTGATCAGCAGCCCGGTGATGCAGCAATTGTCGTTCCACCAAATCACCAACGATCACTGATTTAACCAATGTTAAATCTCATTTTTCACCTGCTTTGTTCAACCCTTCTGATCCTTCTCTCTTCTGATTTTTCATGCATACTTTTACTAAAAAAGCAAAGTATTAAGACATTTTTCAGATCTTTTTTGTTAGTCCTTAAAACATGGGTTTCTTGAAGAACTCTAGAGGACACATTTAATTTCTCAAAGCATTTCAGCTTAAAGTGCTAGTTTGTTCTCAGTCAGACAGGCACTTGGATAAAATAAGGAACAGTATGTGTAAAATGAATGGAATTCATTTTTTCTTTAAACATTTCACATTTGTGGAGCTACATTATTTGGATAATATGCACACTCAGGTATTTTGTGTAAAACCTATTTTAGTGGAACTGTGGCACTAAATGGCGCTAGTCATTTACCTAGAATATGTTTGTACTTTATTAATTGTGAGAATTACAGGATGCTTTAAAAATACATATTTTGAAAAGCAAAGCTCCTGCACATTAGTGAGGCGGATGGTTTTACGCAGTCTCTTCAGCAGCTGTTGAGAAGGCAGAGTCGCACGCACAGCTGGGTGACGCGCTGGGGGCCCTGCGGCGGCTGTGGGTGCGGCAATGCCCGGTCACTGCCCGGAGCCGTTCTCCGGTGCTGCCGGGGCCACGCTAACCCGGGCAGCTCTGCTGTCCCTCCTGGCAAAGGCTTGCCCAGTCTTTGGGTCCATTTTGGTTTTGCAGGACAGACTTCATGACCTTCAATTTAGCCTTTGTGGGATCGGTCCTGTTAAAGCAAGGTCACGTCCAAACTCTTTGCCAAACTGAAGATGCTTGGAAAATAGCTTTAAACTTTGCGTGGTGTCCTGCTATTCTGCTGCTTCTGGCACTGCTGGAGTTTGAGCCAGACCAAACAGTGCCGCTGCTGCTCGGCGGCTGAGCCCCTCTGGCCCCCGGTCGCGGGCAGACGGTGACTGCCTGGCGGTAACGGCAGCCAGGGCAGCTCCTCCTCTCTCCTGGCCTTGGTGGTTTTGAGTGCTGGGCTGCAGATGTGCATGCAGAGTGGCGTGGTGCCCAGACGTTGCACCCAAGGGAGTGCCTGTGCCGTGCGGCGGACACGTGTCACGCAACAGTGGGCGGCACAATGGCCTCCTGTGGCTCAGAGTGACACTGGGGTGTCTTGGGGAGGTTGGGGACCACGGATAGGGACGTGAATCCCGTGTGCGCCTGGGAGCTGTGCTTGGTGTGGCCGGGGCAGGTGCGTGCACCTGGGCTGCCCACGCTGCAGCCGTGCAGAGGTCCAGGGACAGCGGCGTCGGAGCCACCTCCTCTGCACCAGGGTGCGGGGTCTCCTGATCGGGCAGAGCGCCTTGTCCTTCTGCTCTCTCCCGGAAGAGAGTACTGCGCAGACCTCGCGCGTGTCCTGTCATGCCTTCCTCTCAAGCATGCGAGAGCTTCCACACTGCCAGGGCTCCTCTGGTCACCTGGCCTGCGTGACACAGGCTGGATCCTGACCTGTCCTGGCCAAGCCCACAGCATAGTGCGGGGTCCTGGGCACGTGGGGGATGCAGACGCTGATGCTCCCTGACTCGCTCCTCCAGGCTCCAGTGAAGTTTCTCCGGGCCCCTTCCCAGTGATGTGGGGTGATTCACGCTGTCAGCATCAGCCCATTCGTGAAACCGAGAAGAAACGACCTGAAATGGGCCAAAACAGCCCCATTACTAAGGCTAATACGGATTTGCTCCTGTAAGAGGATATTAAAAGTCTCCCTTTGTTTGTTGCACAGAGACCAAGCTTTGCCATTTTTTAGTCTTTTTGTCAGCTTACTTTGGTATTAAAGCAAGTGACATAACATTTAACTTTATCCTTGTGCATGAGCACTCCTGCTAATTAATTCAGTAACTCTTTTGACCTTCTGTTTAAAAGATCTCAACCGATGCTGTTTCTGCACGGCCGCTGCCATCCTCCAGGATCCTTCGCCGTTCACTTATTATGACCGGGGCTATGGGGTGGATGGCTTGCATCTTTGTGCCGTTATATTCTTGTAATAGCTAACATTAACAGAGTTAAATGGACAAATGAACAAGAGAAAGGGAAGAAAAGCAAAGGAGCAATTAAATGTAACTTTTCGTCATGAAAAGGATTTCACTGGTTTATCTTCTAATAAGATTATGTCACCGACACAAGTACCTAGGAGCCGTGATTGACAGCCTCCTGTACTTTTATCAGGCAGTGTGACACTAAACCTCAGGGCCTTTTGTCCGATAGAGTGAGCTCACGGAAACTCGCCGTCCTAATCCCCTTATTCATGTCAAGCACAGAAAAGAAGTCCTGATCAGATGGCACCTTACAACAGTGTCACCTCCACCCCCTCGTCGCTGGGCAGACGTGGGACACCTCCTGCTTTGCTGGCTGCCCGCGCTTTGCTCCGCCGGAGCCTGCTGTATCGCGCAGCCCCTCTGCCCTGGCCGGGAGCGGGGCTCTGCCGCGGCTGCCCGTCTCCGCTCTTGCCCTGCCCCGCGTGACCTGCGCTTGCTGTCCTGCTTCTGTCCAGGGGAGGCTGTGTATGTGGTGCAGAAAGATCCCAGGGAGATGGTAGGAGGATTCACAAGCTGATTTTTTAAGTTTGGATTTTCTTTTTATTTGTCTAAAGACAGTAAGGAATTTCCTTTAAAGGAAATACTGCCTTTTGCATCGTGTATGTAAGCCCATGGTGTGAAATTATTGCTAACCTTCTTCAAACCTTCCATCCAGAAGAAGGAGTAAGTGATCTAAAAAGTCCTGTCTTTTCAGAAGCACAGGATTAACGTGAAGTGCAAAACATTGTTGTTGCCCAGTGGTAATTGTTATTGGGTGTAATACTTCCCAAAGCTCAGAACAGAGTTTTATGTCCTCCTCAAAGCGTAGGTACCCATAGAATTTGCTCCTAAGTGTCCTAGAAGTCAGCAATTCATCCCAGTTGCTGGTCTCCTAAGTTTCATAGCTCCAGCCCTTTCTTAGTTGCAGGAATTCCTTTGTGCGTATCCCTGCGGTAACCTATTTCAACCAGCGGATCCCTGTGGTGCTTTATTTACTTGTCCAACTGTTTGGAAGTCTGTTAGTCTAAAGATCAGATGCTCTGAAACAAATCTTATTACTTTAACCAGCTCTGCAAATTCTTCTTTCTCCATTTTTATTGACTTCTCTTCAGCTAGAACTAATACAAATGCAGCAGGTGGGCAAGTATGTCTCTCAAAGTTTAGCCTCTCAGATTTAACATGAGAAACTATAAATCTTTTTGTTTTCCTTGGAAAATGTGGGAAACCACAGGTATTTGAAGAGTTGCCTCCTCGGTGAATTTGTGAAGTTTATACTGGTTGCTGTAATTTTTGAAACAGAAGCCTGGGAAATTTTAAAAGAATGCTGCATTCTGGGGGACAGATTTTTTTTTTTTCTTGTGTTCAGTACTTTTTCAAGCTGTAATCAAAAGCAAGGGGATGGGAAAGTGTTAAGATTTTTTTTTTCTTTCATCCAGGCTGGCACTACTGGTAGAGACACTGTGTAAAACTTCCTTCAGCTCATCTGCTACGAGCCGGTTCCGTCAGAACTATTCACCAGTCCCGGTTTTAGAAGGCGTGTCCAGTTCCTCTGTATTTTTCATCTCTATGCACATTTTAAAAGTAATTTTAGATGTTAAAAGTCAGTGCTAATTAAATGTTTTAAGAAATTATCTTTCAGGAATTCCCCTTTCTCCTCCCCGTCCCCCCGCCCAGTCTCCTGGCGACCTCGTGCTCCCCGCTTTGCGCACCCGTCTCATCTTTGGGAGATCTTTGCATCTCTCGTGGCACTTTCCTCCAGCAGATATCAAAGTCCTTTGCAAAGCGACCTGCCCAGGGTTCCTGCAGGCTGGGGCCTGTCCTGGGTGCGCTCGTCCCTGGGACGAGCCGTTTCTTCCCATCTCTTCTGAGGACCGGGCTGCACCGGGAGCCGGGATGGGAAAGTCCTCGTGGCTGGGGTGTGCAGACCGGGTCGCTGCTGCGTCGCCTGGATTTGTTTTTTTCACCTTAAGCACCAGCAGCTTCTGTCACAGTGCAAACAAAGGAACATAAGCAATGCCTTATTTAAAAAAAACAGCAAGCAAAGACATCTACAGCGTAGCAGCTTTCCTGTAGCAGAGCATGTTTGCTTTGAGTGCACAGCTCTGCACAAATCCCGGGATCGGTCATCAGGCATTGGTTTGGCAGCAGTCTCTGCAGCAAGGACAGGACTGGCTGTAGTGAGCTGCAAACAGTTTTAGATATCCAGCTCATCGGTGAGGCTGGTGAAGGACTCTATAAAATGTCTGTTAACTTTTAAGGTCAGTTAATAAATAGGTGAGTTGTGGCAGGCAGTGTGGTCAGGTTGGGGATAGGGTCCAGTAAAACTAAATGGCCGTCAAAACATCAGACTTCTCAAAGAAAGCCTCATGGAAACACAAGAAGAGGAGCATTTTAAGGCATCGGAAATGTTGAGTGCAAACCAAAGCGATGCGGTAAGAGGCTGTGTGTCTTTCAGAAAAGGTGACTTCAGAAAGCTGTCTGGTGTCCCATTCACCTCATGGGTTTAACGCTGTGAAACTTTGGGGCTCGGCATACGTATGAGGCAGTGGCTCTGCCAGCCACGGTGCCCATGTAGGGTCTGCTGCAGTAATGGCGAACGGATCTGTGCCAGAAGGATGTAGGCAATGCAGCGTGTTCTGCACCTTCCAGAGGGAACCGGACCCTGGCCTTGCAGCGTGCCCTGAAGCTGCGCACAGCAGCTCCTCAGCTCCTCCCGGCACGTCCTGCCCTTCTCTGAGCGAGAGGGTCGGTAATCGGGAAACGGCCATCTGCCCACAGCCAGTCCGGGCTGCTCTTCCTCTGTTGGCAGCACTTGATGCTAAAGCGTTCTCATTGAAAGAAAAATAACTTTTGTTTGGACCAAAAAAAAGAGAAAAAACCTTTGGGGATTGAATTTCAGAGCCTCCCTGCCTTCCTCTCAGCCCCCTCCGAAGGCTGAAATGATTTGTGTGCAAGGGCCTGTGACCCAGGGAGGCATCGAACAGCGGAGAAGGGAAACATTTGGAGTTCAGAGGGACAGTGGGCCGTGATGGCCGCCGCAAGACAATGCAGATGTTTCAGATCATGAGGTCTCTCATGATGACGAGAAAATGCCCCCAGCAGCCTACGGGCTGGGTTCTCCCCAGCCCTTTTTCCTTTTCCTTGGTGCATGCTGCATCTCGCAGGGTTAAGTTTTTTCGATTTATCGTGGAAGAATCTCTGTGCTTATTGTATTAGGTAGCTCTGAAACGCAGGGTGGGATTTTCACGTCTCTCTGGGGAGTCTGTCAGAAGCTGTGCCGCGGGAGCACTGGCGGAGGCAGGGGTGCCTGGCGCGGTGCGGTGTGCTGCGAGCCCTGGCAGCGGCCCGTGGAGGAGGGCTGGCTGCAGAGGAGCAGAGCCAGAGGAGCGATAGTTTTTTAGACAAGAGTCCAACAATAACTGCATGTCCCATTGCCTTCTCTGATAAAAACAGAGATTTCCTGGAAAGAGGATAGATTCTGAGACAAGGAAAGAAAAATACTAGTGTAGGGGAGAAGGAGGAGAAAATGTTCAGGATCCTAACTCAGCAGCAGGTCTGCCGAGCGCCCGTGGCACCAACCTCTTGCCGTAAGCTCTCCCTGCCTGGTGCCTGCGTGTGAATTTCGGCATCCCTGCGCTTGGGAGGAGAGGAGAGAAACCGTGGGCAGCACCACGCCCTGCGGACAGGAGCTCCGAGACCCAGCCCTGGCGCGTGGATTTGAACCTGCGTTACAGCCGGGGCAAAGCATCTCTGGGCATCAGGGCTGCTGGGTCAGGGACTCCTATGAATTTTACACCTTGGCTCCGCTGAGAAAGTGCACCAGCACTATATACATACGTATACAGGAGCAACAGGAGAACGGCGTAGGCTGCGGAGCCTAAATTGGGGAAACAACCCCCAATTGTGTCTAGTTTAAATCTGAATACCTGAGAAGCAGCAGGCAGCAGTGGGCTGCCACGCTCAGCTGTGGGCTGGGGTCTCTGCCAGACCCTGTCTGTGCCCAAGCCCCACTGCAGGGCTCTGGTCCCTGAGGCCGTGCGGAGCTCGAGGATGGCTCCTGGCCATCATCCCATGGGGGCCACGGCCTCAGCCCCAGGTGGGAAGCGCAGCAGGAAGATGCCCAGGAGACTGGCCTGCGGCACCGAGATGGGTGCGGGCTGAGCCAGCACCCCGTGTCCTCACCAGGCCGTCCCCATCGCGAGCGGAGGCAGTGGTGGGCACCCTTGCCTAGGGGGGCTCCCCAAGTCGTGGAGCAAAGGTGCGTCCCGCATGCCACCGGAGCAGGGTGAGCAGCGGGGCTGGGCACGGGCTCGCTTCACCAGCTCTGCTGCAGCACTGCTGCACCAGCAGATCCTGAATTACATGTCGGCAGGGCGGAGAAAGGAGACAGATTTTGAAATACTGTTTGCTTAAAAAAAATAAATTGTCTGTTGGCTTGAGGGAGTGCAGAGGCTGTGCAAGGTCTTCCCGGCATCTGTCTCACTGGGAGGAGGATGGCTGCATGCTGCAGGAGGGGGTGAGGAAGGGGCTGCGGCGCGTTGGCCGGAGCTGCCTCCTGCTGTGCCCTCAGTGCCAGGCCCCAGTGCCCAATCCTGCCCAGCCCCTCACCAGGCTCCGGGCGTGCGAGCCCTGCGAGCGCCGGCAGCGGCGGGTTTGCGTCTTGGCACCTCTGCGAGGGGACGCTGGCTGGAGCGGTTCCCGTGGACGCTGCCAAGGTGGAGCTTGGCAGAAGAGCGAGAATTTCCTAACTGTGACAAATGCCTGCCTGAAAAAATGTGTCTGTCTTTACCAGTGGTGCGTTCAATTAGCCCGTGTTTGGGAAAAGCTGTCTTGTCCCTCTGACAGTCTCCCCTGTGATTTGAACTGCCTCTATTCAGCAAACAGGCTAGGAAATGTTTTGCTTTAACCAGATTTGGGAACCCGGTATTTCTGCTGCCCCACTTTGCAGCCCAGCTTTGACTTCTGATGCTGACTGACAGGGGAGCTTCCCTTCTGCGCTGGATGTGCTACCGAGAGCGCTCCTGAGCGACGCTTTTCATTGCCCTTTTTATTTAATGGTAAGTTACTGTTTTCTTATCGGGTATAGCTAAAAAAGTGAAAACCAGAGCGTGGTCCGCAGAGAACCTCTATCACGAGAGGTTATAATTAAGAAACTACATCCCTGATCTGTTGTGATTTTGACAAAAGTGACTTTGCAATTTTGAAAAATGTGACTACCACTTCCACATGATTTCTCACCAGTCAGATGGATACAGCTTTGCCTTTTGATTTTGGCATTCAGAGTTGGGCTTATAATGGAAACTGAGCACGGCCTTTATTATCATTACAGTTGGAAGAGCATTATTAAGGGAACAACTGAAGTTTTGTAAGTATGTGCTGGAACATACACTTGAAATATTAAAGAAAAGTTTTCAATAACAGTCATGTTAAGAAACAAATGATGTTGGTTTTCCATTTCTGGTCTGTTCTGTGCAAAGCCAAATGATCACTGCTCCAGGGATACCGTCTTTGAGCAGCATTGAGTTCGGGCTTTCAGACACCAGAGAAGCAAACTGCCTACTTCAAAATGGTGCTGAGCTAGCAACAATGCTTCTGAGTCCAAAACAGCCTCACAAAGTACCATCTCTGGTAATCAGCTGATTTTTTTAGGTCATATGTAAATTAAGAACACATCTGCTTTCCATATGTCCCACATACACAGCTTACATATGTTTTTGGATGTATTATCTTAATCATATTTATTGGCCAAAGCAAAAAAACTGAAGTTTAAAATATTTTAGGATTCATAATATTATAAAACCAACAACTATAAAGCAAATGAGTCATGTACTACACTCCAGTTATAGTGTACAATTACGACGTGCATTTAAGGGCTATATTTCTTAGCGGGAGCAAAATCTATAGGCAACAATGCTATCTCTCCTGTATTTTTGTCTAACAGAGATCTAAGGAAAAATTAATTACACTTCTTTGACTGATTGTTATTCTGCTGAAGTATGGTTCTAATCCTTATTAACATTCTCTAAAGTCATGCATGAAATATGACTTTTGCACCACACTCTGTGGCATATGTTTTCTCTTTCCAGGGTATTTTTCAAACTATCTTCAACCCTCACTGCTGTTCATTATTTTAAGATAGGTTTAAAGTTTGCCACAGTCTCAAAACTGATCCAGTACAGAGCGTTGCAAGGGAAAAAAATGACACATCATTCTGCTCATGAACACAAATTGCTTCTGATTATTTAGCTTTGAATGTTCTTCTCATACTGTTTTTATTAAAAGCCCCAGTATATTTACTCTTGATAGTGTCTTCAATTAAGTTAAAAAGAGTCCCTTTTCTATAGCAGTATGTAAAGAAAATAGTTGTTACAACCGCAGAATTACCGAAAAAACCTGGTTCTAGTAAAGTACTACTTCAGTTCAACAACCACAGCACGAAGTTTGCTGTTTTCTTGTAAACTTTCCAACCATTAGATAAACAGTGTCTGTATCTTCACATGGAGGGAAGCACCCTCTCTTTGTTTAAGGGCAGTTGTTTTCCTGCGGCACTCTGCAAAGTATCTATGCCGTTAATCTATTTATCGGGATGGAAAACGTGCCCGTTCGCATTTCGAGTGGCTCTCTGGCCGGTGGTGAGCAGGTCTGTGCTCCAGGAACAATGTCGGTAACAAATTGCTGGCGGATGGAGGCAGCGCGCTCTGGTTCTGCTCCTTCGCCTCCTTGTGCGCGCAGTTAATTTAAGCTGTGACAAGGGGAAGGAAAGTTGTTACCAGTGGGATCCTGTGACTTCAGCACACATTGCACGCAGCCAGGAATGTTTTCCTTTTCGTTTTATAAAACAGTGATTTAGGAAAATGGTCTAAGTTTAGCAGTTTCTGGAGCTTCTACTCTGTTGGCTTCACAATAACCGATCTTTCTTTTGAAAACATTGTCTTTTAGTGCTCTGATGTCACAGCCTAATATTGTACAAAGGCGTAACTGGACTAAACATGTCAGGAACATGTCAGTAACTTTCCATAAATTATTCAGTCTCTTTGGGAAAACCCCTAATTATGTGTTAACTCATTTTCTACTTCACAGAAGTTTTGTCTTGAACTTCGGAGTCCAGTTGCTGGGAGTTTTATTTATTTTTTTTTATTTTTTCAGGTTACTGTATTTCTGCTTAAAATTCTTTGTGTGTGAGTTCTGACAGAGAACTGCAAGGGTCTGGCAGAAAAGGGATGCAGAAATCAAAGAGTGGACTAGAGCAATGGAATCAGCTTTAAACTCCTTTAGAAAAAGTCCTGCAAGCACGCAGGATGCTAATGTCTCTGCAAAGCCGTGCTCCTTCCTCCGCGAAGAGCAACTGCCGTGCATCCCCGAGTGAAATCTTTACATGCTGCAGGCTATAAAGCTGGTTGTGCTTTGAAGGCAATGGGGGACGGAGGAAAGGACTGTTTGAAACATGTCACTTTGAACTGTGTTGGAGGGTCCCAGGGAGCTGGCCACCTCCGTCTGCCCCTGTTCCTTCAGAGGTCTGGTTCCAGTCTGCGAGCCCTGGAGCCAGCCCCGTAGTCTGGTCAGGTGGCCCCACTGTGAGATGTCAGGCTGATAAGTGAAAGTAGAGACTTTCAAGTGAAGATCCAGAGTTTACCGCTTGAACTGCATCTCTTGCTATGTGTAGCAGTTCAATATGCTAACAAAAGGGTTTTCCTGCCTGCAGAGACAGATGCTGCCCTTTCACAACGTTGCTTTACATTTGAAGGCTCAGCATATGCTGTAATAAAGGCCATCCTGAAACTTCAATGGGTTGCATCATGAGGAAATTCAGAGAGGAAGGAGCTTTAGGTGGATCTGCAGAATCTTTTATGAACTAATACCCCATGAAAAAAACAAGACTATCAAGTAGGGGTCAGTCACGGCCCAGGATCGGTGCCGTCTTGTGTTTTAGCTATGCTAGCATTCCTGCTAGAATGACTGGATAGGGGAATGGGGGCTGGAACGCTACTAAAACACCCAAATTGCGGTGTTGTGGAGGAAAGAAAAAAAACAAAAATCTTGATCCCACATTTCCTGCCTAAAGGGTGCCTCACTCCTATCAGCTGATGTGCAGAAGTTATGTAGGTACAGGACAAAGCCACATTTGTCCAGGTGCTGTGTCAAGAAGTGGGAAATAACTGAATCTTCCTCTCAGAGCAAATCCATGGTACTGAGACTCAGCAGGCAGATGTGAGCAGACCTCTTTGGCCATTCTACATCACCTTTGCTGCAGTTTTCTCTCTCTTTTTCCTCACCATCTCTGTTCTTCCAGACAGGTCAAAGACGTGCAGCTTAAGAAAGCGAGCGCCCAGGGGCAGGGATGTTATCCGGGCTCTGTCCCCGAGGGATGTTAGGGCAACACTCACCGTGTCTTGGGAGCAGGGAAGGGTAAGAACATTTCCCATGACTTTTTATTTTAAAGCTGTTGTTTTCAATGTGCTTTTGCATATCCTTTCTGAAACAGCTTGGCAATTAACTTTACTTGTACACATTTGTGAAAAACAAAACAAATAAACTCTTGTTTGTTCTTCAAAATGAATCTCACAATGTGCGTTTAGAAATACCATGAAGGTTGGGACAGAGGTTGTCCAAAGCAATGTGTGGCTGAACCGTGCTGTGACTTACAGTGGGTAATAAACAGAGTACAAATGCTGGGGTCAGAATACGGAAAATGTGCAGAAAAAGATATGGAGTAATTCTGATGAGGAAGAGAGGCTACAAGTAGGGATGTTTACTTACCACTATGAATAAATAGAGAACCCTCTGACCTGCGCAAAGGGTGTAATCAACAGATGTGCTACTTGTTTTTAGTAATTTGCTCTGTGACAATTTTGAATGGAGGAAAGGCTGTAAATTTCTGTTTGCTTTAGTACTGACAGTAGGGAGCAGTACTCAGCTGGCTGCCAGCTACAGTCACATGGGCTGGGATGAATTCATGCTTAAAAATGCAAGAATTTTTAAAAGAAAATATTTTGTGCCTGGTATTTGAATTCAGTTTGTGTTATGCTGGGATTTGTAGAGGTTAGATTCGTAATTTCACATTTCTACAGCCAAATTTTTGTCTCATAGCAGTGTAAATCTACAATACTTTCACTGAAGCAGGGCAAAGCCAGCCTGAAGTTTGTGCAAGTTCATCTAGCTCAGACCTTCCCGAAAAGGGCTGGCAGATGAGAGTGAACTCTCAAGCCCCCAATAAAGATGCTGTTATTAAGTATAAATACAGAGTAAGTAAGTATAAATACAGAGCTTTTAATAGCTATAATTAACATGTGTGGTTGTTTTAAATGAACAGAAACTGGTTTTGTGTTTCCATTTTGAAGGCAGAGGATTTATTTGACTCACTAGAAGAACATAAAAGGTGTGAGCGGCTGTGAGGGTCAGAGCAGGACGGGTGCTCAGGAGGAGGTGGTCAGACGGGCTGTGTGGGGGGATGCTGCCCCACGGCCTCTCCCAGCCCTAGGGGATTTGTGACTGGGGGACTTGAAGGGCAGAGGATCTAGTCTTTAGCAGCTTTGCCCTGACCAGTTTCAATATTTAAATTTTTGTTCTAAAGGCTGGATTCAAATCCCTTTTTCCATCTCATTCTCGTGCAGAATGTGCGTGCGGGTGATAGTTGGGGTACATCTATGGCTGACATCAGTAATGGCCCCGGTGTCCTTTTGCTGCTGTAGCCCAGGCCTGAGGGGCCGGGGTGGTTGCGGCGGTGGCAGTGCTGCTGGGCTGCGTGGCTCTGTGCTTACCAGCCCTGGGCAGCCCGCGGTCCCTGGCCCTTTTTCTGCAGACCCCAGAACACAGTTTGTTCTGGAGGAGGCGGGGAGGTCGGGGCAGGAAGGCCGCGTCATCCCGTCTGCTGCGTGTGGCGAGGGTCCCAGCAGAGCAGCTGCCCCGGGCCACGGGTGGGGGCGGATGGCTTGGCCCAGTGCAAGGCCAAGGCAGCGGCGTGAAGTGGGCTGGGCGCATTCAGCGGCGTGTGCGTGCGAGGTGCGGAGCTGCGTCCCCTCGCGCCCGGACCCCCTGCCCGCCCTGCCTGTGCTCTGAGGCTCTGGCTCGCTCCCAGCTGACTGTGCTCCAGAAAGGAGGTGCTGGGGCCTGCGGGTCTCAACGCGGTAGGCATGCTGAGAGCGCACCGCACGCTGACAAGATCAGGTTTCGCACAAAATGCAGCGGCAGCCAAAACCTTCTCTGAAAGCACTGCCAGAGGAGGAGCTGGTGGTGCTTCTCCCTCTCCCTGTTCCTGCAGTGGCCTGGGGCGCTCAGGGCAGCCTGCACCCCGCTCCTGGCCGCAGCACCCGGGGAGCGGCTGTGGGCAGCCCTGGCTGGGGGCTGGCACCTGCTGCCCTTGGCCGGGCGAGCGCCCACGCCGCTCATCTGCCCGCGTCGTGCTGGCCCCCAGACCTCACCTGGTGGCTCCTCTGTGCTGGAGTGGATCTGCAGGAGGGCGGGGATGGCGCCTGCCCCAGACACCTCCTCGCTCGCAGCTGAGGGTGTTCTCCAGGGTGGCCAAAGGTGTGAACCCCTCCAGGGGAGCAGAGAGATGAACATCTCCCGCTTCCTTAACCCACCGGCTTGCAGCCCGCAATCTCATCGCACGCCTGCAGGTGAAGGCCTCTCTGTCGTACCGAACAGTTGAGTCTCATTACTTTTTGTGTTGTTGTAGGATAACACATGTTAATATGCGTCCCACAAAGGGAGCAGCGATGTCCTGTACAGCCCAGCGCCCCCGAGGACGTCTTCACACTCCACCAGCAAAGCTGCTCTGCATGTTCTCCTCTGGGCATTTCGTCTGTCTGTGGCAAATGGGAGCATGGAGAGAGCATGAGCAGCCCCTTTTCACTGTTCTCAAGTGTGTGGTGGCCCTGTCAGCCAAAGGCAAGCTCATCTTGGTAAAGGAAGCGTTAATTCGCTGCGTATTGTGAGATGGCATATGCGTACCCCACGTGTTTAGGCACAGATGCCCACAGCAGGGAAGGAATAGAGGCCCGTGGTAAAGCTCTTCCCTTCACGAGGGCTGAGGACACGAGGCCGTGGGGACGCGATTAGACGAGCTGGCCTTGTGCAAGCTGGGGGTGACTCTCCACTGGCATCGACACTTGCACCAGGGCTGCTCCCACACGTGGGCCGATGGGATGTTGCTGCTGCTGCTTCGATCCCAGGGGAAACAACGGGCGTGCACGTGTGAGCCTGCCAGGCTGATCCCTGCACGATACTGAGCACGAAGGCATTCCTGAGGCTTCCTCGGGACAGGTTGAGTGTCAACCAGCCTCTGTCAGCATTTCCCAAGCTGTTTTACCCCCTGTCCCACTTCCAGGTGAACTTGACTCTTACGCCCCCACTTTTCTCAGCCTGGGCACAGTGCCGTGCTGACACGGCTGTTCCAGCTCCAGGAGCTAATCCAAAGCCCCCAAGCGTTCCTGCATCCTGTCAAGAGGGAGTGCCCACAGTTTGGCATGCATGGTGCTGTGGCCTGCAGAGCTGCTGGAAGTCGCTGCTGCTGCTGATGCACACCAGCCTCGCCAGCAGCCTGGTGGGAGAGGGCCTGGAGGGGCGACCAGGGGCCAGCCATCAACCCCATTGTTTGAACGTGTGTGCTGGTGTCTGTAAGAGCAGCACGGGACCCTGTCGGCGGCGGACACGGGGGTTGTATCGGCTCCGCTGTATCCGTGCACCCACACAGCCCAGCCGGCACGCCCCATGACAGCCCTGGGCAGGCTGCTCTCCCCAGCCCCTGCTCCGGCTCTCACCACTGCCGTGGCTGAGGCTCAGGGCACAAGGAGCTCTAAGGCACATAGTCTCCTCACCCTCCTGGTTTTCTTATTTAAATGTCCCAGCGTTTAGAGTCTCCAGACCCAAACGTCACGTAGCTGTGTGTAAGCGCTGTGACCAACGTCTGTCACGTGCTCTTTGCTCTCTCGTGTCCTTCCCACAAGGAGAGGCATGTGTCCTCTTTTGATGAGGTTCTCAGACTACTGGCTACGCATTCGGGAGAGGCAGAGTTGGGAAAAGGTGTATAACAAGAAAAAGAGGGTTGGGTTAGTCCTTTCTTCTACAGGAGATCATGACATAGGTTCACTGAGAAAGTTCGTTCTTCTCCCCTCTCTCTTGTTCATTGACATCGCCACTCTTATTCACGTGTGACATGACCTGGCTACGGACTTCCCACGAACCGACAACATCTGAGCACTGGGTTCCTCTGGACACAACACACACAAAGTTTTTAACTTAACTGGCCTCTATTTTTCAAGCCATCAGTTGTATTTCACATACAGAGTTAAGTAATAGCTGCATGTACCACATACAGAAGATGTCAGAGAAGGAGCTGATCTTTGCAGGGACTTTAAGCAAGGGATCCGGCAGGGTATCCTGACTGCATCTTGGAATTATCCTGGAGACAAAGACCTAAACCATTTTATTACGTTTCCCTGAGCCTCTGCTGTTTTTCTGCCAGGAGGCACAGGTGAGGCCTGTGGCTCCTCGTTATTAGCTTCACATGCTGCCGAGCTCTCCAGAAGTTTGAAAATGGCGATTGCCCTCTGGGGTGTTTCCTGCTTGATGGGCTGGGCTGTGGGGCTAGCGTGGCTGTAGGCACTGGAGCAGGGCTGCCCCAAGTTTCTGGGCAGATGGATGTGTTCAACTCTAAGAGTATGGAGAAGTTATTTTTGTGATCAAGTTGCAAGTGTTTCTTAAGGCCTGTGGGCTAGTAGTTGTTTGGCCACTGTGGTGGTGAAGTGGGTCATCTGTCCAGACAGCAGCAGGCATGGAGTGTCCTCCTGACTGCTGCGTGGGCAAAGGTGGCTCTCAGCATGACTGAGGCTGCGGGCAGGACCAGAGAAGGAGAAGAGCCACGGGAAGGAGCTGAACTTTGGGCTGGTATGCAGGGAAACTTCCCAGGAGACCGAGTCTGTGGCATTTCACTACCGTTGGAGAGAAGGTACCTGTGAATTTCTTGGTGAATCCTTTAGTCTCTGGTGGTCTGTAAATAAGCATAAAATGCATGTTAGTTTTGGCTCAGGTTTCTATTCTCAGATGAATGAATTTGAATGAACTTGTCTTATCTGTGGAATCTCTCTTGGAACTGATGTTTGCAGAGAAGATAAATGTGCTGCTGCCTGCCTGCTTGTCCTGACTTAATCTGTGATGCACTGAGCAGTGTCCTGGGGGGATGAGAAGAGCTAGAAGAGAGCTTGGGAAGTCAGGCTGCCAGGACCCGGTGATGTGACCTGTATCGGTTTCTCCGTTGATGATAAGGCTGTGGATTGCATGTTAGCAGTAGGGCGTCATGGCTGCAATCTCTTCTAAAGTGGTTTTTTTTTTTTTTTTGTAGGGAGGCATTATACATTGGTGTCTTTTTATTGCAGCATCCAAATGAAGATATGTACTGAAAAAAAAAAAAAAAATTGTTCCCCACTTGTGTGCAGGGCAGGCTTGCGTGCCTGCCTGGTACAGCGCATATCGCTAGGGAAGTCTGCCTTTAGATGGTCATGTTTTTTGGGTTAGTTTTAGCAAATGTTAAGACAGCTTGAGGTTTACTGGACTCTCTTTCCAGTTCCCTGTGCAAATTTCTGTTTCCAAGAGCTTGTGAAAATCCAAAGTGACAGCATGCAGTACATTGCAAGTGTCAGTAAGTTACATTTGTAGAATGCAAACCACAAAGATCCTATTGAAACTGTCTCATAATAGGGGTCCTTAATGTATGGATTCAAGCTTATTTAGTAGCAGTGTCCTTGGAAGGGTGCAACATGAGCATCATGGTCTCAAAAGTTTGTTGTCCTGTAAATGAAATGTTTTACCAGAGAATTGCTTAAGCATCTTTTAGACTAAGGATTCATTCAAGGTGGAAATAAAATGAACTGAAAATGACGGAGGGGTGAGCAATGAGCGCTTCCCATAGGCCAAATCTCAGTAGGAGAAAACACTTAAAGTTTCTTTAGTGCTGGCAGGTTCAAAAGTCAGGGCTGGTTTCAATTAGCCTGGGAGAGTCTCAGTGATAAACAATTCCTGTGGTCTTGAAGCAAAGGGGCTAGCTGCATGTAGCCATTCTAACTACTCGAGCTGGCCCTATTCCCTCTGCTCTGGGAGTAGCTGTCTCTTTGAATGAAGTATTTGTCATCGTTTGTATATGAATTCTTCTGAGTTTTTGAGAGCAAGGAAAATACAAAGTTTTCTGGTTAAGGCATTTTTGGTCTGAAAAATCCCCCAGGGTATCAGTTTAAAATATGCATGACGTTCATGCAATTTATTTTCTTTAAGGGGCTGGAAAATGTGAGTGTGTGCAGATGTATTTGTGCACACATGTGTGTATTGCTATGGATCCCCCAAGTTCTGCCTGAGGGATAAGCCCATGGGAACGCCTGCTCCGCAGTTGGGCAGTGCAGACCCACAGGTGGAGGCTGCTGCTGCCTCCGACATGGTCCCGCAGACGGGATGGCCTCTTTGTTGTACCCTGCTCTGGGAACCTTGTTCGCTTCTGCCCGTATTACTTCAGGAGGGGACAGGAATTTCAGGTCATTCCAGCTGTATGTGTGGCATAGGAGCCTATTCAGGGCTCCTGGAGCATCTCCGTGTCCTGTGGTTGCGCGCCCTGACAAAGCCCATTGTTACAGTTCTTCTGGCAGACAGGCTGAAGCGCTGCAGAGAGGCATCATTTCACTGGTGCTCACAGTTCATAAACTGTTGAGAAAATGCTTCTACGAATTGTACGTTATATAGGGGTAAAGTGAGAAGTTGGGATTAGAAATACTATATCTTACTCGGTGTACAGTCTGTCCAGGCGGGCAGTAAGGTCCATCTGGTCGTTGCCTTGGGCCTCGTGCAGAGCTCACGCCAGCCACTTTTTTCCAGCCTGCTACACCTATGGTGACTGGATGTGCCTTTGCACTTGCAATGTATTTTCAGATGATCAGAACCATCCTCTGAAAACTAAAATCAATGAACAATATTTCTGCATTCAAATAATCTTAAAATCAGCTCCTGACATCAAACTCTGTATCCACCCAGCTCTCAGAAATCATGGGGCTAAATACGTTTTTTGAGAATCACCATTACAGCATTTCAATTTTAAGGAGCATTAAATAGTCAAATCTGGCAAAGAACACAAATAATAGCCCAGAGTCTCTTGCTGGATTTTTTTTTTTTAGCATGTTTTGGAGATAGCTGTTTTGCTTGTAGACTTGAAAAATCTGAAA
This sequence comes from Tetrax tetrax, assembly GCA_009806455.1. NCBI lineage: Eukaryota > Metazoa > Chordata > Aves > Otidiformes > Otididae > Tetrax > Tetrax tetrax. Next base: position 442,308 of record WHYT01015460.1, read on the forward strand.
TCACATGAAATAATATTTCTTCATGATCCTGGATACCTCTCTTCAGACTTAATTTACTGTTAAAGATTTATGATAACATGCTTAGGGATAGGTTGGAGGATTATGTATAATAATTGTAGACCACCATATGCTCTTACTCCATAAAACTTTTATTTTTAGCCAAAATGCTAAGAAGCGTAAGCTTGCCTTTTCCATTGGAAAAGGAGATGCTAGTATTTTCCCATAATGTGTCCAGTACAGCAGAATGTATTCAAATGAATCTTGGTGAAAGAAAGAAATTTTTGACAAATTTGGTTTCTTTGCAACAAAACAAACTGCACAGGATAGTTCAATAAGCCCCCTTAAATCATGCACAGTACAAATCTTTTAGAGCAGGAGGATCTATTTTTATCATGAGAGTTTCCATAGCAAAAGCTGATTTAACTCCTTAGGGTGAAGTTCACGCCAGTGCCTGTCTCTGTGAAGGATCAAACTCCCTTTAACACATGGATGAGGGACCTGCAGAAATCTTGCACTCGGAGTGGAGAGCAGATGTCCACACAAAACATCCAAATGTGCACCAAGAAACTTCTTTGTAACTACGATACGGTTCCTTCACCAGCAGTGACGAGATTTCAGACAACTGTGCTGAGTAAATGCTATGGTAGTTCAGCTACGAGCAAAAAACCTTTCCACTGTGCTTTTCGGCTAGAGGGCCTTACATGGGACAGCTTAGAAATGTTATTCTGTTGGGGGGGGGGAATTACATCAACTTCACAGTTCAGCAGAGTCTCTGCACTGTGTGAGGATGCCATTGTCACAGGAAGAAAATATTTAATGGGGCAGAAAACTTCTTGCTTTGCACAGGTGCTGGTGAGTTGAGCATGGCCTTCTCCGAGATGCTGTGGCATATGCTGGCTAAGCTACGGCGCGCAGCGAGCGTCTGGTGCCGTTCACAGGTGCTGTGGCGTGGGCCTTGGGCGTGCTGCTGTTGGGCGTCCCGTAGCAGGCCGGGCTGGCCTGACTTTCTCTGAAAGGGCCTTTCCCTGTTGGGGAGAGCGTGTCCAGGGCCATGGGGCCCAGCTCTGTGTGCGGAGCAGTGTCCTGTGTGCTTGCTGCTTCACGGACACTGGCGTTTGAAGAACGGCCTCATGCAGCATGGATGGGGCTGTCTCCATGGCGATGAAGGTGATGTCACAGGTGCAGCATCGTGGTTTCACAGCTGCAGATGCGCTGAGAGAAAACAAGATCATTGGGGTTCACTGAAGAGTTCTTGCAGCAAGCAGCTGTAAAAAAATGGTTTAGTGTAGGTCTTGTGTGCTGTCTCCCGTCAATGACAGACACATTGACCTGGGACTTGTGATGCCATCACAAGGGAGTTCTGCTTAAAAATGTTAGAATATGAATGGTTTTTAAAAGGGAGGTCCATGATCTGTAATCTCAAGCAGAATTTCCACCAAATTCAGCATAGGCTATATTCATTATAAAATGCAAAGAATTAATTCTGACTTAAAAAAATTTGTCATGTGTAGATAAGAATTCAAAGCAATATGCGAGCTCTGCTGTTAAAATGGCTCGGGGTGTCAGTGTTGAGTTGTTGAGAGTGTATAAATCATATGTATGTGTGATTCTCGGGCTAGTACCTGGGGATTTGCTTGATATGATTATACGCACTGCTCTGCTCACTTAGTTCATTTCACGTCTGCCTCAGGAGCGACCTCAGGAGGCGTTTACATTGATTATTTCCCTCACAACAGCCAACGCAGTTCAAATAAAGCAGACTATGCATAATTAAAGGCATCATTGCCTTCTCACTCAAAATAGTAATGGGGCAGTGGATCTAATTTCCTACTTAGCACAGAATGGCTGTGCTTATTAACTATTCCTATGATTATTGTTTACTAAACTCATTTTAATAATGGCCGTATTTTTTTATTCGGGAAGACCCAAGCTGTTCTGCATATCCTGTAAGAGCGTGACAGGGTGAACAGCTGATCTAAGAGGGGTTATGCATAGCATTCCAAAAGACGGGACATCCAGCAGGACTTGTGCAGGTTCTCAGCAGAAGATGTACACTGCCAGCTGATATTGACCCTGTGCCGCAGGATGCGCACCAGTAAGAACAGTCGCATTCGGAAGAGTCAAAAAGAAGTGGAGGGGAGGGAGAAAGTTCCTGTTAGAAGCACCCAGGGAGGCTCTTCTGCATCTCACCTTTAGGAAGGCAAACAGGGAAGCTTGCTCTGGCACAGCTTGACTTGCTGCCCGGAATGTTGCCGTGCCCTGTTATTTCTCCTCACGAGTGCTGGTCTGCGAGGCCGTCGGGACAGAGAAAGAGAAGCCCGTGGAGCTGCTCCTTTTTGCAGGGAGCACGTGGGGCGTGCTGCATTGTGGGCACTGTACTGTCAGCACGCCCCAGCGCAATTACATTTGAGCTTGCTCATGTGGTGGACAGCTGTGGTTTCTGACAATGCGGTGGTTAGTGTAGAAGACGCCCACTTTCAAAGCCGGCCTTGTATCTGTTTTTCCTGTGGGAGAAGTTTTTAGCACTGCTCCTAGACTCTGGCTTGCATGCTTCAGAGGGCTGTTGTGTTCTTATTTCATTAGCATAATAAAATCTGCACCTCCCAGTTCATTCCCCTGAGAACTGAAGCAAAAGGGGAAAAAAAAAAAAAGGGCAGCTCATACACTGACAACACTTGTGCCACTGAAAGAGAAAGTTGGCTGATGAGGAACGGTTGAAGGATTGTGCTGATGGCACAGAGCAGCAGCTGATCCAGCCTGATGTCAGGCAGAAGCGTGTTGGCGGTGAGCCTCCATCCAGACACCGTGCCCTCGCAGCAGGAAACGATTACACCACGCAGGGTTCCTGCTCAGGCAAGACTTGCACGTGGTATCAGGCCCTAAATTATCAGCTCTCCAGAAATAAATTTAGAAAGTTAAGACATTTTGTAAATTGGTCTTCTCATCATCTGGTGGAATTACTGAACCTAAAGACCTTTTGTTAAGCCAAAAACACAGGGAAGTTTGGGGCTCAGTTCTGTGTGAATTAGCCAGAGGTGGCAGGCAACAAGCGGAGCTTAGGGTCTTGTAGTGAGAAAATGTTCACTTGGGCATCATGTTGTCTTCAGCTCTTACTGATCCTTTCCAGCACTGCATCTTGCTGGCGGGTAGGCTGAGGCTGGACTGGTTTGCGTTTGTAGTGCTTGCCCCGGTGGGGCCACAAACAGCAGCATATCTTCATGGTGGCTTGTACATGCTCTCACATGTTTAAATTGTTCAGATTTTGCGGGAACAATAGACATCCACCCTGAAAACAACTTGCTTTTGATGAGTAGGGGAGCCTGTATCTCGTAATCCTTGAGGAAAATTCATCAAACCCCAATACTCTCAGTGAATGAGCACCAGCAGCTTTCCTGGTTCATACATCTCTACCAAAGTTAATAAAATTGCCCATAAAACAGGGACACTGCTAGATGCTCATTCTGCGCCTGTTTTGGCCGGTCCTACTGCCCCAGTCTGCCCAAGCCTGTGCCAGAGCTGGTGTGCTGCACCTCCCGGCACTGCTGGATGGCCAGGGAAGTACGTCAGACAGGCCAGCCTGGTGCCTTCTCCTGCCGTCGCTCCAGAGAATGGTCCACCAGATGTTCCTCTGCCACAGAACTCATCCCTTGGGACACTTTCAAAATGCTCCCAGAAGGGCCCAGGCTGCCTTTCCGCAGCCCTATTCTCACAGTGGGATGCGTGGCCGGGCTGCGCCCTGCCCGTCTGCGGGGTGGGTGGCCCGGAGGGGCCAGGCTGGTGGCCCGGTGCCCAGCCGTGCGTCAGCTGCCTCTGCCCTTGCGGCCCAGGGGCTGCTTTGTGCGGAGCCGGGTCCTCGAGGCCTTCGCATGGCCCTGCTCGGGTGCGGTTTCTCAGCCTGCGCCGGGAAGCGTTCGGTCCTCAGCCGTCTGCAAGTACAGAGCAGGAGCTGGGGCTGAGCTGCTCTGCATACGGATGGAATGGAAAGCTTTGTATAAATGGACCAAAAATAAAAGCCCCGTACCAGTTAGCCTCACATTTTTCTTAACTTGAGCCAAGTGAATTAAAACAAAAGCTAGTGATTGTAAGAAATAACTGAAGAAACTTCTGTGAAACAAGTAACAAACTCGGTCTTGGTTTGCTCCACAGGCTGTTAAATATCTGACAAACTTCTGGTTAACTTTAGCAAAGACCAACGACAAGTGGGTTATTGCCATTGTAAATTGTATTTAACAGTTTAATAGTTGTAATACCTGGTATGTTCTTTCTAATCATCCGTGCCTGGAGTGTTGCAGAACAGAGAAAGCGTCTGGATCTATAGCGGCTGAGGTAAAGTTGTTTTTCTGTTTACAATATGACCCTCTGCTCATAATAATGTTCTTGAAGCGTGTCTTGTGTGTGTGCAGACTGTATATTTAGTGTGTGAAAAAGGTACATTTTTGTGCATGAAAGTCAAGGTTCTAGTGGATTTATTTTAAGATTGGAAATGAGAAAACACGCACAGTGAGCAAGGCCCTGTTGTTTCCACTGCAGAAGGTCCGTCAGCTGGCAGGATGAGTGTCTGTGTTATGTTGGAGACAGGTGAGGGCTGTGTCACATCCGTGCAGACCGGCCTTGCTGAACCTGCGCTGCAGCAGCCGGAAGGGTTTCCACTCCACAGATGCCCTGCATACAGGGCTCCGGCAACCCTTTCCCAGGCTGCAAGTGTGTGCCTGTTTAGACTCTCTTAATTGAGTAGTTTGTGTGTGAATATACCCGTGCGTGTAGCTGAGCAGGGAGGGGCTGTAGACAGGGCCGTATCATTCCTGAATTTTGTGCAGACTTACCCTAACAGCTTCTTTTACTGGCAGGGAACATTTGCTTTAACTGATAGATAACTGGGAGGTAATAAATGGGACTTTGCAGAGTCTGTGTCATGGTTCCCGTTTCTCTGTGCGAGATCAGTTTCGGAGTAGGTGGAAAGGATTTTAGTTGTCTTATTTTGATGAAAAGCAAAAGCCGTAGGGCTTAAAGGGAGGGATGACGCTTTTCAACACAGCCTGAGCGAGCTAGGGTGGACCTGCAGGACACGTCAGACAAGGCACTGAGATCAAAAAGAATCAGCTGAAAATGAGCTATCAATGAAATAAACTAAAACTTATTAAATAACAGCAGTGTACGCTGCCCTGGATGGGGTTTTAGTTCAGCAATCCAGAGTCCAGCCCCAGCACGCAGGTATCCTGCAGAACAGATGGCGCACGGCAGTTCGGCGATGCATGCTGATGTCCCACAGGGAGAGTTCGTCCTGAGCCCCCGAGCATCCTGCGTGCCCCTCACCTCCGGGCCTGGTGCTCGCTGGACTTTGTTTCCCTCTCCAGGGTGGAGAGAGGAGGACATGCTGCAGACCTTCCCCTCGCAAATCCCCTGGCTTGTCGCGAATCCCCCTTCCGCCCACCCCGTACGTGGTGCAGAGCGGAGAGCTGAAACATTCAAACAGGGCTGTTCCGACACGGAAACAAAGTAAAATGACTTCTGTCTTGGAGCTGTTTTTTTTCCCCTCTGTCCTTCATGTGCAGGTTTTCAAAAGTATCCTGTTTCCAAAACGCAGGTCTCTGTTAGGACCAGGAGGACCAAGCCTGTTCTCTCACCCACTGCTCACACAAGAAGCTGGGTTTGTGGACAGTTTCAGGGCTGGCAGAGCCGGCTGCGCCCTGTCACTGCGGAAGACGTGGGCGCTGCATAGGTGGCAGGAGACGGGAGCCCCTGGCAGCCCTGGGCAGGGAGGGCTGGCACAGTCCTGGACAGGAACGGTCGGAGCTGAGGCATCATTTGGATCCCAGTGAAAGTCTAGCAGCGGCTTCCTCTGGTTGTCCTGTAAATGAGATACCTGGGGAGTAGACATGGCAATAGACGTTTCGGTGAAAACTGGAAACACTGTAGGATAAATCCTACAGGATTTATCACACCAAGTTGCCTCTTGTAGCCCAACTTTGTCCCAGCCGGGTGCCGGTGTTCAATCTTGCTGGATTTCTTCCTCTTGCTTGAAAAGGGGATGGTCTAGAAGTATCTTTAATCACAAACAAATGTTTGAGACATTTACAGGGTGGGAGAGAAAAGCTGTGTCATCTCTCTTTCTGAGGACAGATAGGATGAAGTCAGTGAGCCCCAGTTCCGGACCGGGATAACTTTTTTCCGTTATTATGCACAACCCACTTGACAGGCTCCAGTGAAGGGCCTGGATAGGTGATTACGTGAATGCTGACACCTGCACTTAGGATTTCATGCGATTATTTCAAGCTAAAAATAATGTGATTGGGAGGTAGAAGAGGTGTGTGGCTGTCACCCCTTTGCCCCTTTACGGGGATGGAGCTGTGTCGACTGGTTTTGGCAGGATGCGCACAGGAGATGCAACTCGCGCAGGGGTTGCGGACCAACAACGCCTTAGGTCAGTGGGATTGTCTGCAGCCATTTTGGGCTGCTGTTCTTCTGCATCCCCTCCCCAGGAAAGATGGATGTCCCTTTTTGAAGTGGTTTATGGCAGTATTGCACGCTTGCTTTGCTGTGGGCTGCTGTTTTCTCGCTGGTAGGCTAACTGGCACGCTTTGCCCTTTTGGTATGGAGTATGTCTTCCAGCCCGGTGGGAAGCGGTACCTTGTTTTACTGATCGTCAGATGTGGCTTGGGATCCTTTCGCAGTGCTTGCACAGCTGAGGTGCAGAGATACCTCAGCTGGCTTTTTAAAAGCACATTTATTGGATAAAGTTTAAGATGTATCTTGTCACTTAATCCTTGCACTGCCTTTCACTCTACAGAACTGACAAAAGTGTGTCATTTGTCTGAAATTTTAGGACAAACAGTGTCAGCAGCATCTAACCTCAGGGAACTGCTCGTACAGAGTGAGATGTAGTTATTGAGTCTGTGATCTGCTCAGTCCCAAAATTATTCCTGGGATCAAACAAGTGGAATTGACTCATAATAATAAGGGTCCCAGTAGGCCTAAATAGAAATTGGTTTTCTCAAATTCTTGATTTGTGTTGGTGTTAAATACAATCACTGACACATCGTTTGTGTCTGCAGATGTTGACACAGTGCCTGGGAAGACCTGAAATGTGGGTAGTCCGCTGCTCTGTTTGCAGCCGTGCTGCTTTGTGCTGTCCTGGTTCAGCTCACAAAAGAAAAAATAACTGAGATTTGTCTTGTCTTGGGCTGACAGTACAGCCAAGTGATTGCCAGTCCAATTTGGCAGTTTTTAATCATTTTATCTCTGTTCTCTTCTCTCTGGGGAGACAGTCAGTGTTTAGCAGTCTGCTCAGAAAGACCTTGGGGCTAGTTTCAGCGGCAGTGGCTCAGAGCTCCGATTATTAGCTCTGCTCTTAGGAGCACACTGCGATCTTTCCCAGGGGAGTGGTGTGAAAAATTAACACAGGCTTAGAGCAGCAGTGCAGCAGCAAGCTATGTAACTGTAATTACTCCATTGATATTCCTCACACAATAACACTGTCATCAGTCATTTACATAAACTTTTTCTCCATGAAGAGGGAATGGCTGCTTATAACCCTATTGGGTGCTTCCAGAGCATGCATTATACATTTTATTTGTTCTAATTTCAGACTCAAGGCCTGTAGGAACAGAGAGAAGAAACGTGCAGTCTTTTCATGGTGGTTTTTTTTCTGTTGCAGCAGTAAGTGTACCACTCTGTGCACACAGTTGTGCAAGCTAGCTAAAATGTAACGTGACAGGATATTGGGAGCCACTTCCAGAATTTGAAATGTTCAGGGTAATTTTAAGAAATATGCCAGTATATTTTTAATATTTAAGATAGTCTGGTACCCAAACTCTGTCCCAAGTCTCGGTCTCTCACCCTTTTGGCCAGACCAAGCCCACGAGCAGCAAGTACTGCCCTGCCTGCAGAGCTCCTTGGGACACACTGGCTTTTCTTGGATTTCTCTTCCACAAGCACACGGCATAGCTCTGGGCCCTCTGCCTGCACCAGGCTCTGCTGTAGCTCTGTTTATCTCGCCATGACCAGAAAGAACGGCAGCGTAAGCCACAGGTGCGCTCTTCGTGGCAGCAGATAACCCAAGACAGTAATAAGAAATAAGTGGTTAATAAAATTCACGAGTTGCACTGTCCTGTTTCTGGCCAGGGACACTCGTTCCCTTTGTGTCCCTTCTACAGGGTAAAAGGCAGAGCTAGGTAAAGCCAGCTACCTTCCCCAGGCAGGGCCACGCAGAGACGAGCATCGCGGAGCCAGACGGTGCTTTCTGGCTGTGGTTTGGAGCTGTGTGGAGTGAACAGCGTGCTCTGCGGCTCCTGAAATAGAGGTGGCCCTTGAGTGTTGGCTGCCCTGGAACAGCTTGGCCCTCTGCTTTCTCAGGGTGATTCCACCATCGCTGCATCACCCCACCCAGCGGGAGGGAGGAGGCCATTTGGCGCTCGGCTCCATCAGAGGACGCCTTGGTAGCAATGAGAGGGCCCTGTCCTCACAGAAGTGTTAAACTTCTGTAGATATTACCCTTCCTCTAATTAAAGTCTTTGGAGCCAGATATTCCTGGGGCCAAGGCTAATAATGCATTCAGAAGAATAATAACCCTGTCTGAGCTGCAGCATGTTTATTGATGGCACCAGTACCTGCCGGCGCTGACCGTGTCCTGCGCCGCTCGGTGCCGCGCGGGCCTGCGGGGCACAGCGTCCCATATTGCTGTCACAGGCGAAATCCTGCGCGCTGCACAGGACACATCTAGTGGGAAAAAAGGCGCATGATAGTCAAATTTCAGTTGCTGAATATTTAATGAAGCCTGCAGTGTTTATTTGGTTAGCCTGTCGATTTTTATCGTTCTGTCAATAGCTTCTCATATGTGGCACGGTGATGATCTTTAGCAGCCTGTCCCCTGGGAGCCAAAGCGCTAAATGCAATTATGGATTTTATACCGCAATGTGTTTGATATTTCCACTGATCTAATTTGCAGTCTGGTAGTTTATTGTTTGGCATTTTAATGGCGTTCAAATGCTATGGAAAATTTGATTTCTCTTTATAATTCACCCTAACATCATTAATGCTGGTAGCCAAATGGCGTGGATTTTAGAGGGCTAAGTATATAGGAAAATAATTTTTTTTAATATAGACCAAAACAATCAGAGTTTTAACTAAAAGGAAAAACCATGTTCTATTTTTTTCACACTTCCTCTTTGTCACGTTTCATTAAACATTAAGATTACTTTGAGGAAATGGTAAAACAAATGCTAGACCTTGCCAAACGCAGTACAAATGCGATATGTCTTCTGATGGAGGCTTCGCTGTAGCGCTCAAAGATCCTCGGGAGTCTTTTGAGAGAGAACCAGAATGAGAGCCATCTATTAAAAAGTCTTTTCAGGCTGTTTCTCTCTTCTGTTCCAGACCGCTTTTGTGTGATAATTAATCCTCCATATATTTTTTCCTCTGATGCAGCTGGTAGAAGCCCTGAGCCAACCACTTCATCAGATGCATCTATTTCACTTAAAAAAACAAAACACAACAAAACCCCAAACCCAAAACCAACAGCAACAAAAAACCCAACCCCAAGCCACAGTTTGGTAGGAGTCCTGGAATTTTGAACAGGGGCCGTTGGCACAAAGAAGGGGCACACAGAGGTGCGTGGGGCTGGGTGGCTTGGGGGAGTTAATCGTGGTGTTATTTTACACATCTACAACACTTTTATTGTGCAGTAACTCATGAGTTATGGGTCCTCTGCAATTGCAAAATAAATCCTTTAATTAACCACCTAGTCAGAAACAATTTAACCTCCTCAGTGTATCTCATAAACTACATTAGCCCCAGATTTATTTAGAATACTGTTGTGCAAGTGTGATCTATTTACATTAAGAAGTATATGCCCTTTGTTATGCGGGTATACTGGGACAAGGAAACGCAAATCTATTTTATATGGTTTCATCCGTGGCTTTTAATGACTTAACTGAGTGTTTTCCAAATAGAAGCAAATGCATTTCTCCACTGAGTGTTACAGGAAAGCAGGCAGGATGATAACTATTTCACACGTACAGGTAGCTTCAAGTTTCCATGTGCATTGCTGTGTGACTCTTTCACAGGCAGTGGTGTTAGGGAGAAACCTTACTCTCCTCCTGCGTCCAGTGAAGTCAGACTGCGCAGTGCCGTGTTGATGAGCAACGATTCTCTTTCTTGAATGCTAAAGAATTTATTTCTGTCTTTTCAACAGAGGTGTGAACACAAGGCTAGTCAGTGCAATAAATCTTACAGGCTGCCAGAAATAGAACACACGTTGTGGTTTATGAGTTTAAGAACATTAAAGAGGTTCAAGAGAGTTCCTCTTTTAATGTAACCAAATAGAAAAGCCGACAAAAATAAGTTATAAAGGAGGCTGAACGAGGTGCCAAAAGCACTAATGAATGGATATAGAACAATCAACTTTGTGTTTCACAAAATGTTTCAGCAGTCGTGTTGGACTGATGGACCGGTTTACTTTTTGGATGAGATTCATCCCAACCCACAGCTCCTCGGTGCCTCTGCAGCATGGTGGCATGGATGCTCCTGCTGCTTGCACTCTACGTGGCAACAGCCACAAACATCAAATACTTTTGTAACTCATCTCAATTCTTTTCCCCAAATAAATTTTCTTAAAAAAAAAATTCTCTGAACTTGCTAGATGGCAAGAGCAATAGCAGTCATGTAGAGGAGAAACTGTTGAGTGCCACATTTCCTTCCATGGGGTAGAAGTCGTTCTCAGGGCCCTCACTTTGTCCCATACTGATATGCAGCGCTGTTGGGTCACAGCAAGGTTGGACACTGGGCTTGCCAGTGCTACGGGAGGTGGGATGGAGATCGCCTGGAGCCAGGGGAATCCTCTGCCAGACCCTCCGGGAAAACTACTTTTCAGGAAGGACTGGTCAGGGATCAGATGGGACTGGATCATGGGCAGCGATTTTTCTCAGGGCATCTCAGCCTTCAGCTGAGCCGAAGCGCAGGTGGGAGCAGCTGCAGGACATCAGCAGGGTGTTGGGGATGGGGACCACTGGGCATGCTGTCCTGCCTAGGGCTTGCTCTGCTGCAGCCCCCCGGGATGCAGGGCCTGGGGCTCGGTGGTGCATTTGGGTCCCGGTTAGTTATTCCTCTGTCTGAGCTTCTGCCTGTCGTCTGTTTGGTCCCCAAAGTGGCCTTTCTTCCGTTGAGATCTCAGACAGCAGAATCACAGGCTTAACTGGGAGCCCATCTTCTTCCACAGGAGAGACCAGAGTGGACTGGGACGGGAGCGTAGGAGACTGTGCAATGGGCGATTGCAGTCCCGCTGCTGTGAAAAAATAAACAAAACATTTGGCGAATATTTGGCAATATATAGACTGTGCAGTGGCAACACTCGCTGGAAATAGGCCAGAATATCACCCAATTGTGTTATCTCCAGCAGATATTTCCAAAAATCTACTGTATTATTCAAGCTCTGGCCTATGAGAAAGCCAGGCACAAGGTTTGCAGTTGATGTGTGTGTTTGTAGGAATGAAAGCTAACAGGCTGTCACAAGATTGTTGAGAAACCTAGTTAGCAGGAATTTAAAAAAAAAAAAAAAGCCACCAAGTTGTGGAGCGCGGCAGGCTAATGACATAAGGCCTGGCCCTCCAAGTGATCTGTTACAGATGATTGATGAATGTGCACCTCACTCGGCAGCGCCACCAGCCTTGCTCCATTCGTGAATATCTGTCAAGATGTTAAGTGGACGACTGCAATCAGCAGTGAAACAAGACCTGTGTAATCTGATGTTCCACTTAGAAAAGAAAACAAAATTCCTACCACCTAATATGAGACTACACCAGCCAACACACAAAGGCCTTTCAAACAGGCTAGGTATCTGATAAAATCTTTACACCTCATTATCATTTGTAATTTAGAGATACGGGTACAGCTGTATCTACAAACAGTGCATGATGACATTTCCAGGGATTTTTATCTGTGGCAGTTTCCAGCGAACAGCTCTTCATTCATGGGTGTACTTGTATATTCCTTCTAATGTGTTCTTTTATTCAAACTCGCTGAGAAGGGTAGGCTGCCTGTTAAAAATGTCCCTTCAGTAAGAATGGAGGTAGGCTAGCAAAAACGGCTGCCTTCTACTCCTCTGCAAAGGAAGTTCAATTTTGGTTAATTCTGTTTAGTCAAATTGTTTTCTAGAAGGTGACAAGAAATTGAGATTTTGCTGTCTTTAGGTGTAGAAAAGTTCTACCTCTCGGGGAGAATCTGAGATTAAAAACGACACTATGAATGTTAAGCAAAGTGCAGTTTTGAGTAAATATCTAGGGCAAGACAGCCCAGAAACAACATCAAGCTTTGTTACTGTTTAATCTGAGCCTTCCTGGTTGCTTTCACCCACATAGTTTGGATTACAGAGGATATTAGCAGATGCAATTGAGTGCACAGCAGTTTGCTGTGAGAAGGCAATCAGCTGTGTAAGCACCTTGACTCCCTCAGCACTACAACAGAGCTTTGCAGGATGGATGTTGAGCCGGGAGAAAGTGCACCTAGAGAATTCACCCAGCACTTCACCAGAAATCACGCAGCTCAGCCCTCACCAGGCATGCCCTTAATGACTTGATGGTGCCAGGCTAGCTTCCATGCTTGGTTACTCCCGTGCAGGAGTCCAAGGGGACGTGTCCGGCGGTTCCGGGCCAGTCCCTCTGTAGCCGGAGTCACTCAGTTCAGCTGCACGGCAGGGCATGGGGCAGATCCTCAGCAGCACAGGCAAAGGGTGCCGAGCACCTTGGTTGGGCGTTGTTTGGGGGATCTATTTGGGAAAACTGCATGTAGTTTGATCTATGAAGTTTAATATAATAATTGAGAAATATTCTAGTGACAAATACATGACCATAATTTTTAATAATATTGATGAAATCCTAAGTGGGACAGAACTCCCGGTGATAGATGAGAGCTCTCCTTTTTTCAAGCTATCTTTACTGCATTTTGCTCGTTTACTTGCCTGGTGTGAGCTAAATTATTTTAGGATTGCAGCTGTAAATAAAAAGGAGAGACTGCAGAACATTTTACAGACCTTTTCCTTGCCAAAGACATTGATTCCGACCTGATTCATATCCTGGAAATCAAGCAGCAATAAAAAATATTACTGTTGTTACTATTAGAAATGTTACATGATTCTAAAAGGCAGGTTCTTAAAGAATAAAGACCCCAGTAGCCACACAGTATTCCTCATCTCCCTTCAAGCTGCAGATACTCCCAAATTCCACGTGTCCTGTGTGAAGAGGCTCAGCCAGGTGCAGCACAGTTCCCGTGCGTTGACGTGACCCTTCGTGATATTCCGTGTGGTGGAGTCCAGATGTGTTGTGCATATTGTGTCGTGTCACTTGCTTGTCTTGTGTTTTTAAAATGCTGTGACTGGTGTGGCCCTGTTTGTTTCTTGAAAGCCGAGTGCTGCTTATGGTGTACAGCTGATACATCATCAAGCCCTTCTGTAAGATTCTTTTTCCCCATGTCCCCATGTTTTCTGAAAATCCGTGTGACTATCCTAAGACACCTGTGGTACAGCCCCTCTCGCTGTGGACATGCCAATAACTGGCAGTTGTCCTTGTGTAATGGTAAGGGACAAGTAGAGATCTAAATCTAACTGTGAAAATAGTGATTGAAATATCTGTATTGCATTTGTTATATAAAAAGACAATTCTTGACCCTGCAGTTATTTAAGCTGTTCTATATATTATCATCATCTCTGGCCTTCACTGAGAACAAGAACAGGAAGGAAGGCCGTTTAAAGAGAACGGGAAAGAACGAAGTAAAAAGGGAAGGGATGGAGCTTGGAGCAAGGAGCGAGTACTGGCTAGATACGCATGGGTAGCAATTAATAAAGATGCAGACTCTCTCTCGGGCCCTGATGCGGCAGCTCAGGGAAAGGCTGGAGCAGGGCTCCTTGTGGGGCTGCAGCCCTGGGAAGGAGAATCCGTTTTGTTGCACTGGAAAGCTTACGGTGGGTCGCTGCTGTCCTGTTACTAGTCTCTCCGCCTAGCACAACGTTTAAAGGCTCAAATCCTTCCACTTTCTGGGCTGAAAATAATCTGTACACTGTTTCAGACAACGTAGTACAATGCACCATGAAACTGCTTAATGCTGTAGAAAATTGCTAATGCAACGAAACAGAGCCCCTTGAAAAATCAGCTAATGCTTCATGATGCCTTCCTGGGTCCCTTCTGGCCCCATGTGCAGGAGCAGCACCTTCCCACAGCATGGCTGCAGCCGCTGCGCTGGCTGCGTCCCGGGACCCTCCACGGTGGTGCGTGCTTTTGCGGTGGGCAGGAATGCTAAAAAACTTCTGACAGTCACTCAACAAGGTGCTGCATCGGGGATTGCAGCCCTCCAGCAAGGCTCAGCCTGGTGCTCTGATCGGGGAGCCCAGAGGAACAAGGAATCGTTGATGACCCTTTAGTTCCCCGTGCCTGCTCTTCTGCAGGGGCTGCTGCTTCCGAAGGAGGAATGCGTGGGGCTTGGGCAAGGGTCAGCCACAGATGCTGCCATCAGCACGTCCTCTGTGCAGGCATCGCTTGGCCATTTAGTTGGCGCGAAGGGAGTCCCCTGGGCTACAGCAGTAAGAGAAAGATCTGTAGCCAAAGCAGTAGTACACTTCACCTTATACTGGAGTTTTATGTTGGGTTGGCAAAAACACTGCCCGTTGGATTAGGCACTGACCTGCAGTACCACGTTAACTGGGAGCTAGGCTCCCAGTATTTAAGCAGTGAAGTACGTGTTACGCGGCAAAAGGAATGCTGGTTTCTGTGACTCCTGTTATTGGTGTAACGGCAGCTTCTTAGGGCCCTCTCTAGATCATGGTTAGGTGCTGTCCTGGTGAGAAAAGCTTAGGTGTGGACCCTTGAACACCTGATGGGCCCTGAGCTCTCTACTTCTAGCAAAATACAGATTAAAAACTTCGTATGTAAGGTCTTCCTGACTCAGCAATGAGAAAGAATATGAAAGTATGCACATCACTTAGCTCAACAGGCCATAAAAAATAGGTTAACAAAGATTACTGAGCAAAGGAACTGTATATGTAAATGAAAAAAAAAAAAAGCATAGTCAGTATTTGCATAAATACATTCCAGGCAAAAGACATAGGGACTCCTGAAGAAAAACAGAACTACAAAATGTCATACTTTGTGGGAGAATAAAAGTTCATTGAGACATGTCAGCCTTTTGCAAGGAGACAGGAACGTCGGAGCAGCAGCAAACTGCTGTGGTGAGTCCGTGTGTATTCTTATCTGCCTGATAAGCTACCTAAGCAGGGATACCTGGGTGACCATGGATTACAGAGAGAAACAGACGAGGGAGAGGAGATAAGATGCATGGCTGCAGTTCCCGTTGCTGCTTTAGCTACTGAAGAAGCATAAAAATACTCATGTTTGAGAGGAGCATAAAAATACTCAAAGCCATCATGGCATTGCACGCATTTCTAGAGTGAAGGGGCTCCACGTCACTGCAAGTCAGGCAACAGAAAAGGTGCTCGGGCCCTTCGGAAAGGAGCGGGGGAGCCTGTGGCTGTGTTGATAGACTTCAGCCCCTTCCAGCCTCTCTGCAGCTGGGTAAATCTCTCTAGGACTGGACTGGCTAACAGAAATATTGGCATTCCTCAGTGCTGGGTGAGTGAGTACAACTGATTCATTTCTTTGCTCTGCAGAGTAATTCTAAGCAGCTTCTTTTTAACTGAAAGGATCAAAGTCCCCAAATGAGAATGTGGTGAACTTGATACTTCTCCACAAGCCCAATAGGCATGGACAATATACATTCTGTAACCGAAACCTTTTGGGGTTTGTGTAATACAATACCCTTTCTGTAACCCCCACCCTTTTCTCCATCCTCCTGACCCTGCTGCAGCTAAGGGACTGGACAGTAGAAAAACATGTCAAGCATGAAAAGCAGCAACTTGAGGGCAAACATGACCCCTCCACTGCTAGTTAGTGAACTTCTGAAAGTACGTCAAGCAAGCAGAATCAGCTAAAAAGGGAGGCCGGGGACACCTCATGTTGTGCGAGATGGGAGGTTAGGTCTTTGCTCTTTAGAACTGAAGTGTTTTGTTTTAATCATGGGGAGAGCTGCTGGCTTGGCACTGTGTGAAATAGATTTAGAAATCCCAAGCAAGGAGGAATTTCTCAAAACAGTAAGGAAAACAAAAGTCAGCAACAGGGAAGAATTGGCCAGCATTTTTACAACAGGAAATGTGGAGGATACCGAAAAGAGAAAATTAATGGCATTGGGAGTGGGATCCTGTTAGCTGTTATTGTTGACACCTCATCATTTCCAGACTAAAATGCCAGCTAAGGCCATGTTTCACTTGACACTAACTTAGGTCATCTCTGCCTTGCCTAGAGAAAAAGAAACATCAAGCAAGAGCACATCACAAGGAACTCCTTTGCATTTGTAATTGATCAGCAGCCAGAACATGGCTGCTGCAAAAACTCCGCGTTGATTGCACCAAATATTTTGCTGCATTTTATTTTCTGAGGTAGAATAGATGTTCCATTTTGAGCAGTGGAAAATGCTAGCTATACCTATTTTAAACACAAGTCTAATGTTTTATAGTCCATAAAGGGATAATTACAAAGTACAAAATCACAGATTTTATAGCGGATTTTCCCAGGAGTGCAGTTAGGAAAACGGTATGTGTCATGTAGCCAATTTAGATAATGATTCTGATAAAGATAAACTGAATTGTTTATAATAAGTAATTGGGCCTACAAGGGCCCAAATGACACAGAGGAGTACACAAGCTCGAGGCAGAGGCACGGTGGCCCCAGGTCGGGTGCAGCAGCTCCTGCTTCCCAGCCGCCCTGCTTGTGTTTGGCTGGGATCTGATGCTGGGGCTGGTCTTGGTAACGCAGTTAACTTTCTCGGGAATAGTCAGCATCAAAAACAATTTGAAAGTTTTCTATTGCTGAGATTCCAAGGTGGTGGCTCTTGCAAGGGACGGTGCCGGGAGGAGGTGCCCGTTTGGCAGCTGTACTGGGAGAGACACCTGAAAGCCTGAAAACAGGAAAGAAAAACTCCAGCTTCCCTGCTCATCAGGAAGTCCTAAGGGCTCCTTCAGAGCTGAACCACGAAGAATACTGACCTGGTAAATACGCAGTGGCACTTTACCACAGGCAGGAGATTGCTCGTTGAGTAGATTATCTCCCTTGAGATAAGAGAAAATCCTTCAGACTCGAGTGGAGTATCTTCCCTAGCCTATTAGTAGATGCAGTTTGGGCCCAGTAAGCCTCTATCAATCACAAGATGAAGTAAAGCCCTAATTATCATTTAATTGCTGCCTTCAGCTTGAGCTGCCCTTCTTCACAGCTTTCTGCATCCATTTGAGATTAGGTTGCACTCAAATGAGAACCGTAAAGGGGCTGGCAAAGGTGTGAAATTCCCTGGGTAACTGAATTAATGGCATCGTGTTCCTGCTGCTGGGGGGTTTCTGTTCTCTGTGAAGACAGAATGAGTGAGGGCAGAGGGACCTAATGGGGAATTGGCAGCCATGGCTCTCAGGCATTTGTTCACAAAAAGAATGACAGAGAGCATGCTGCTTTGGCCAAACTTGAGGGGAACTAACAAAATACCACTCAAACGTTTGATTTTATGCTAATTTTGTCGAGTTATGTTGTGAACTATTTTGTTGAATAAGAAGTAGTAATATGACCATGTAGGCCCACGCAGGTGAGTATGAGCTGCAGAAGATGAGCATTGGTAACTGCTGTTTTTCTTGCCTACGTTACTCTTCTAGGGCATCTTGAAATTGATTAACGTGCAGGTTTGGGGTATTTGGGGTTTGGTTTGGTTTTTAAGTGAGGCTTGCTGTTGGTCTGTTTCCATGCGCTCTGCGTGGTAGGTGTGTTTTCTAAGGAAACTGCGGAAGCAGAGCAGTGTTTCTCATGACAAAACGCTAACAGCAGCCCTGACACTGACATTCATTATTAAGACACTTGTCTACACTATGTAACTTTGCAAAATCAAATCCAGTTTCAAAGATAATTACAGGCCATTAGTGCCTGACACATGGACTTTAATAACAGAGTAAATATTGTGGTGATCTTTGGAAATGCATAAATAAATAGATAAATACACAAAATAGAGTTGTCTGGCTTTAAAAATGAGCTCTTAAAACTGGTATTGCCTGAGAAACAGGAATAGTTGGAACTGGTCAGCTAACCTCTTTAGATGAAAGACTTGGTTCTATGAATCCATCATTTTACTAGTCTGCCTGGCAAGCAAACGCTGCTCTTCCTGAACAGGAATTTCACAGGACATGGCTGCAGTGCACTGTAACACGGTGAGCTGTACAGACTTATCTGGGAGCTCGGGGCGAGCCCTTCCATGGTGGCTGGGTTGCAGGGCTTAAATATTGGGATCTCTTAGGAGTATTTCCAGAAAAAAAAGCATTAACAGCTTGACAGATTTTCAAAGCCTACCTCTTTTCATTTAAAATAAAAAACCTTGAGTGTTCCCAACAATGTAGTTGGAATACCTTTAAAACCCTTGGTAGTGACAGTGCTCAATGCCTTTTATACCCATTCCTTTATCGACCTCATGTCAGGAGCTCGGAGCCCTTGTCCCTGGCAGGGGCCCGACTGCTCGCACCCACGTGGTCCGCGAGCCTGTCCTCGGCGGTCGCAGAGCAGCGCTAGGCAGAGCAGGCTTCACTTCAAGTGGATGTGCTTGGAGATGAGCAGCACGTCTGGACTGCAAGCCGGGAGCATTGCTGGTCAGTGTCCAGGGAAGGGCTGTGCCTGTGCTGGCACCGCAGCAGCCACGTCAGCTCTGGGCAGCCTGCGGTGGGGCGACGAGTCGGGAGACAGCCGTGCACCCCCAAGATCGTCCTTCGCGTGTGCACTCACTTCAGCAGGTCAAATACTTCTCTTAGACTTCAGGCCACAAAACCTAAGGATTAGGAAACCTTTGTCCAGTGGGTAAGCGTGCACATGGCAGGCTGCGCAGGACAGCTCCAGGCAGCGGGGTGCCGAGCTGCTGGGTGCGTGTGAAGATGAACTCTGCGTTTCTGCAGAAGCTTTGAGACCAAAACTGCTGTTCTTGCACAGACCATTAAGTAAGGTTTAACACATGAAGGCAGGAGAAGGAAGTAGGCTTGCCTAGAAAGAAATTTTCCTTTAGAAACAAAATAAATTTGGTGTTAGACATCCTTTCAGCTCTGCTTCTGAATCCTCTTTTTGGGGGAATATTCATTTTGTCTAGCTGTTGTTGAAGTAACTGTAAATGGCAAAGGAGGGAACTGGAGGAATCATTATCTGCCAGGGACTTTGATACTTTTTTTAATCTTCAGATTAAATCTTCTGTTAAGTTGTTTAACTTAACAGAGCTTGTTACAGCTATCTTGCTGTATTTCTCGGATACTTGAGAAAGTTTCCATGCTGAGGCTTTGTATAGACAGATTTAAGCCAATAATAGTTTTTGCAGCTCAGTTCTAAATCATAAAAATTAAAGTTCATAACAGGCAAGCGCCGTTGCCCTGTCTGTAACTCTGCAGTGGTCTGTTAGGCTGTTCCTTTAATTAAGGAATTACAGTAAACAACACCTTAGCTGCTACTGCTGTACAACATGTGCTTATAAATTATAACAAAGTTCCTTCATCACATTCTCTACTGTGGGATCTAAAGTACTGGACAGCAGGATCAGGAAGAACATAAGAGCAGGGCAGGCAGGTAATGAAGTGAGTACACCATGGAATAACGTCTCCCTTTCAGTAAATATGTGGCCCAGGGACCACCAAATCTGGGTGTCCTACCAATGTATCTTAAAAGAGCGTGTTTCTCTTCTTACATGTGGCAAATCCAAGCAAATTATGAAGAGTTTTCAGGGCGCTCCAATATGAAAAAATAAAGTACTGTTCCTTTCAGTAGCACAGTAATCAAGAGGTAGCATTGTCTTAGCAATGTTAAGCGTAAGCAGGACACTGAACGGCCCCGGTTTATTCAGTCCAGCACTCCCTCTGCAGTCATTGGGGTTTTTAAGTGTCTGGTCGCACTGAGCTGGACTGCACGAAGCTGGTTTGTGGCCTGATAGAGCATCCTTGGAAAGCGCTGTGGTCTGGGCGCTGTGTGCTGAGCACTGCAGAGACTCTCAAATTATGATCAAAGCAAGAAATGAGTTATGTGCTGACCCTGGCAGGTAAAAATACCAGAAGAGTGGTAATTATTTCACTTTTAATAGATCACACAAAATTCTGCTTGCTCCTGGGAAAACGAAGATCGGTCAGCAGTTGCAAGCCTGGCACACGCAGTCTGCACGGGTCACGCAGGGAGTGTGTCCTCTGAGCTTCTACCTGCCCGCAGTGTCACCACACAAAAGGAGTTAGATCGGCCCCAGAGCACATCCCTGTTTTGCTGCAGAAAGGTTTTGTTGTAATGAATGAAAAGTGTATTGCCTCAGCTTTCCAGTCGTGCCTCCTCGGATCCCTGCAAACCATGGCTTATTCACCCCAAAGCGTTCGCGGCAGGCGCAGCACAACCCCTGTCCTGTCTTTGTGCTGCAGTTGGTGTTTAGCCCCTGCAGCTCTCTCACTTGCCTCAGACCTGGGGAAGCGTGACTGTTGCACTCAAAATCATTCTCTGCAGAATAACTTTATCCACACAGCAAAAGGCCCTTGGAGAAGTGAGAAAGTCTTTGCCGAGCAAAGCCAGGCCTTCTCTGGGATGCGTGGCAGAAGCTGTGAGTCCAAGTGAAACGCCCAAAGCTGCCGTATGGACAGAGTTCATCGTCTCCCTGCCCCGCGGGAGGAGCTGCTGTGGGAATGCCACGCTTGCCGAGCGAGGTGAAGGACTGGCCAGCCCGGATGCCAGCACAGCGGATGGGCCGGCCTGCGGCTCCGGGGGCTCTGTTCGTGTGGAAGCATCTTCCTTCCAGAGCAGGCGACCTGCCTGGCCGCGGCCACTGGGACCCCAGTGTGCTTTAAAGCTCAGCTCAACACTTGGTGGGGCTTTCCTGATGCCATTTTGCTTTCTGGAAATACCTTCCACCTGGCCTCCTTGGCTTTCCCCCTTGCAGAGTTCACGGCCGGACATGCCATCGCCTGCGTGCCTGGTGGGCGCGAGGCGCAGAGCCCACGTGTGCAGGGGCCGGTGCTCTGTAATTACCTTCAGCTTTTTCTGTGATAGCCATAGACCCACAGGTTATAAATAAGGGATTAGCATTTTGTCCTTTTTGGACTAAACTATTTTGCTAGACTTGGGAATTGTGCAAGTTTTAGGTAGATGGACTGGCTCAATACTTTAGGAATATTTAGGAAAATTTTAGGTGTCTAGGACTTCAGTTGAAAAGGGATTTATTCTAGCTTTAGCTACAGCATCTCAAGAACTTGTATAATGTATTGTCTTTTTAATGAACATAAACTGAGGCATATGTCTACATTATTAATTCAGAAGATATTTGTCTTTTAAATACCCATTTTATTTTAATAACCAATGATCCTTAAAAGATCCTGATCCTTGAATTTTTAAAATAATTGTTTATTTATCAAGAATTCTAGTGGAAATTTTTCTTAACTCACAGATTTTTTTTTTTTCATTTCATCAAAAGTAATTTCTTTCACTCGGATCCCGATTTGCTTACAACAACAATAATTTCTCATACTTTTCCTAAATAATAAAATAAATAGACCATAATGGTGAAAAAGGAGTTTACATTCCCAATGGAAAGAATACATGTGTGGAGATGAGTTTCATTAAACTGTTAACTGAAACAGTGACTTTTAAAATTGATTCCATCTTTAGCCAGTGTAGTCAGTGCTCTCCTGAAGACTGTTTCTGAAGCATTCTTTATTCAAGATAAGCAAAAAACATAAAAGGAGGCCTCCTCACCCTCTTTTGCTATCTCTGGGTCAACATCTGAACCTCTTGATTAGATTTGGAACCTACTAATTAGATATAATTCATTACCTGCAAGAATGAGATCAGAAATCAAGAGCTGCTTTTCAGAATAAGGCGATCTTTCCCCTCATCCATCATGGCTATAAGTAACCAATTTAAAGTCAGACAAATGCATAACCAGCATTATTACCTTGTCATAACTAGTTAGGGGGAAAGACCTGGAATAAGCTGGCATTATAAATGGTTTTTATCACATTATTTTGCAGTTATTTGTCAGCTACTCTGCTTAAGATAAATGTAGAACAATAATCAGACTCTAAAACTGAGCCGTGGACAAGATTTTGTTAATTGCAAAACCACTTCTGCAGACAGAAATCACTCTGGTCGGGCACAGTGTATAAATTTCCTTATGGAGAAATTGTACTGAGCATATCTGACGTTTGGGCTTGAAGGTTTGAGAGACCAAAAAACAGGAAGGAGGTCCCCTCCTTCTACAGCTCGGCGAAGTCTCGCAGCGCTCCGTGGCACTGCTCGTGTCCCAGTAGGGACAGGGACCGAGGGACCAGGGAGAGTTCTTCAGCTCTTGGTTGTTCTTAAAGTGTCCTGGTCTTAATGCTGTACAGTCCTTAATTCATGGGAAGGAGTCTTGCAGCAAGATGGAGGAGGTGCTGCTGCTGTGGGAGGCTTCTCAGAAGGGCAGACAGGTTCTAGGGTTGGATTTGTGGGGATCACAGATGTCAGTGCTGTGCTTTCTCTGACAGGAAGCAGCATGTGATTAAATCCTGATTGCAGTGAGATTTCGTGACAACAGCTTCAGAGAGCGACCGATGTCCGCAGGTCTCACCCAGTACGTTCTGCAGGACCACGTTCCCGTCCTCCCTGCAGTGGAGGCCATGGAGGCTGCGAGCTTGGGAGCGCAGTGGGAGCTGCAGTGCTACCCTCTCCTGAGTTGCTGTGATTTTACCTGTGACTTCAGTAAACTGGGATTTAAATTCGTGTTTTGAAGAGGCTGACTAAAGGCAATATAAGGGTGAGGCAATATAAGTGTGAGGTTCTAGCAGTACAAATCCCAAACAACATTCAGCTCTACTTAAATTTAGGCAAGGAATGTCTTCAAATTTAAAATCCTGCTACGGAGAACAGGAACAGGCCATGAATTATGCAAGTGTTTTAATGACCATTGGAAACCACTCTTAAAATTTGGAGACTTCAAATGTGGAGGAAGGTTTCTTCAAGCTTGCCAAGTGGGGCCATAAAACCCAAAGCAATGGGCTGTCTTTCCGTGGGGTGAGACAGAGCTTGGGACTGGGGAGCTTGCCTCAAGGACTAGTGTTCCCCCTTGCTGGGAGAAAAGAGCCTTCACACATCTTGTCTTCTGATAATAAAAATATTCTGGTTTGGATTCAATTGAAGCATAAAAGGGTACAGTTTTAAAAGCCACTACTGTGGCTGTGGTGCAGAACACCTATTCTGGTGTCTAAGGGCACAGAGGGGCTCGGCTGCGGTGCAGTACTGGCATGCACACAGCAGTCTCAAAGTCTGACTGAGTGTAAATACAGGCTTTTTTTACACTTCCCCACACCCCAGGTAGGTAAGGACAATAGCTTAATTTTGATCCCAGCTGCAGTTCAAGTAAGATTTCAGCAGAAGATATTTACTGAATTATTTATTATATACAGTGCTTTCACTGAAAAACAATTACGTGTTTTGTGTACCATTAGCAGAGTGCCAAATACATTAGGAGTATTTACTCTCTGGGTTTCTTTTTGGTTGTCATAAAGTCGTGCCTAATTGAAAGTGTTAATATAATTGTAGCTTAAAGGAAAATGTAGGAGAAAGGAGGTTCACTTTAGAAGTTGAATTATTCTTCCATCATCTCAAGGCTTAAGCCATTGCTAGGCAAGGTAGAGAGGGTTTATTTTCCTTGTTTTTTTTAAATTTCAATGAAAATTCTGTGTCTTCTGTCCGCCCTGGTTATGTTGACTGAATCTGCTATAGAGGTGATTGTACACGTCCAGACTTCCATCCCGCTGCAGCCTTTAGGAACACAACAAAAGCAGCGGCGACTCTAATCAGATCCGGCTCTGTGCGGCGTTGTGTGCCTGCTCCTGCCTGTAGTGCAGCTCAGCATGCATTTGTGTTTCCAAATAAATGTATTCTGAAAGGCAAAGATTTTTGCGTTCCAGGCTGAGTTTAAAGGGCTGGTCAAATGGCAGGCTTTAGGCAAGTTTTCTTTTTTGTTTTTTTTTTTTTTTTTTTTTCTGGTTAATGCAGTTTAGGTGGCTGTAGCATGAAAAGACTTGACAAACTGTTAGCATTAATGTACTGAGCATAATGAACACCAACCATACAGCACATGGTGCTTGTCTGCTTATTGGTGAATTTAACTCACTTTAATTGCAGTGTTACTTACGTGATGGAGATGTAGCCCTCAGAGGGATCATTCGAGGGACGAATAATGTATTTGTGTAGAATTAAAAAAATCCAACCCAAACAGCTAGCAGATAGTACCACTAGCTGTAGTAAATTACAGTTTAATAATTATTATCTAGATAGTACTTGGCTTAAGGTTAAAAAGAGGCACTTCTGGAAAACAGGATAAAAGCTTGCCTGGAGCACAGCCACCGGGACAGTCTTTTGCGAGCTATACTGGTGGCGAGACATTCGCTTCAGCACCTGGGAATAAATTGAGTCTGCTGGGAGGAGAAAGTATCTACCCTCAGGGCACGTCAATGGAAATAGAAGGTGACAATGAGCCCAAGGCCTGCTTGGCCACATCACATGGCTCTCCTGATTCTATTGAAGGTATCGCACAGCAACCTGCCCTCTGAGCAAATCTGACACCTGGGAGGTTTTCTGTGCGAGTGGGAGGTGCAGGACCTTTACCCTCTAGCGCAGAGCTGGTGCCGTAGGCGGTGGGACGCTGGTGGTGTCAGAACCTCCTTATGTCTGTCATTTGTACCCTGAACATTGAATATCTTCCTCATTATTCATCCCACCACACTAGAAACAGCTGGTCTTCAAGGGAAATTACCTAATGAATCAACAATAAGGCTATTGTGTAGGCGTGACATTTCTGATAATAAATTATTGCTTTCAGGAGGTTGACCACAGTTGTCAGGGTTTTGTGAGTTACAAATTCAGCTGCCTTGTCTTATCCTGTTTTACATAACCAACAGTGTAAAACCTTGGCATTTGACTGTAAGTTATTCCCTCAACTTCTAGATCTAGGTCATAAAATTTCTTTTTCTTCATTTGTTCAGAATAATCTTTGGACATTTCCAAACCCATACTTTGAAGTTATATACATTTGTTTTGAGTTGACTGTCTTTATTGTGTCATATCTTAGAATTAAATATATATATATTTTTTTTTTTTTACTAGAAATGTAAACAGGCTATAAATGTAAGGAGTACATTTTTTATTTCATTTAGATAAATGATGTGTTTGCATATTTGTTGTATGCTTACACTTAAAGGAGTAGTTTTTCAGAAACCCATGGCATGGAGAAAGATCTAAATATTCCCTTCCTGGCTTTCCAAAAATATCTGGTTGTAACTAATTAATTAAAAAGTGCTTGGCCCCTATGAAATATGCTTCAAGGATTATTATTTTAAAGCATGCTTCTTTTTTCACATGCAAGTGTTATTTGCCTTTTACTTTGTGTATACAGGCATGTGACTAGTTAGGGATTACAAACAACAGTCTTTGCTACCGCATAGCTGAGTGCAAATGATACTGAAATTCAGTCAGTATCTGCAACAAATTGTATGCTTTATCTCTGTGGAATTCTGTGGAACCAGTTCTTTAGCTTTTAATACTGTAAGTCTTTTCATAAGTAGCCAACAACTAGAAGAGGACAGCACTTTTGTTTTCTGCCAGATTTCTTGGGGGCAAAATGCATACTTGCAAATATGAATGAAGCAGGCTAAGGTACGTCAAGATGGAAAGGAAGTCGGTGTTCTTATGCAAGTGGTTGTGGAAGTTAAAATGAGATCTAAGGCAGGGAATACATGTTCCAGCAAGTGTACTGGGTTTCCAGCGCTCCCAGTGACAATTGCTGTACTGGTTTCTTTTCAAGGCAGTTAATACTTAATGTCTGGACAGCACTGCTGCTTCTGCCTGGGACAGCGTATGTCCCTCCTTTGGCGCCGCAGGGCGTTTACGGTGCTCTGTAAGACTCGCTCTCACTCAAGGACTAGTGGATTAATTTATTTTAATACCAATTTAGATTTTCAACAGGAGGAAAACTAACCAAACCCAGTGTGTCTAGGAAGTATCTTCTGACACTCTATCTGAGAACTAGGAAACCAGCTTCACTCAGTGTTACCAGGGTGCTCCGAACTGGCCTCGTGCCTGGCATGGTGCCGGGATCCCTCTGTCCAGGGAAAATAGTCTCTTTTTTATAATCTGCAGCAGAGCACTGGCCTCCTTGGCACGGTGCCCCTTCCCGGCTGGAGGTGGCTGGCAGGAGACACAGCACCTTTCTCCTGGGCTCCTGGCCACTTCCCTGGGAAGCAGGGTCCGGCCCGACCTCGGCTGGAGCGAGCAGGGGACCTTGCGCGGCCTCGGCCCCCGTCTGGGGCGGCTCTTTGCATGCAGGGTGGTGGCCGTGCAGTCTGTGGCCTCAGGATGAGCCTTGCCCCCAGCAGCAGCGGTTTGCAAGCCGGCCCCCCGGTCCTGCCGCCTGTGGTCAGCCCTGCCAGGCCGCTCAGTACGCAAAGCTCAGCGTGACGGAGAAGGCTCTGAGATACCGTGACCTTTACAGGGAATATCTTGGCATCAGTTAATTAATTGTCTATTTTAAGTGTGCTGATGGTGATGAGTTAGTGTGGGCTAACTGGTTAATTGTGGACGTGTTCTGTTTATAAAACAATACCTGTAACCCAGGCCGGGTACGCTGGGCAGCTGAAGGCAGACGCGCGGGCAGGAGAAGCTCTGCAGCCTGAGCCCGCTGTCGCTGCCCTTCAGAGAGGGCCCTTCGCCGCGCTGCCTTTCTCTTCTGTTCCCTCCTGCCCTGGAGGTCTCCTCCTCTCCCGTCCCTTCCCTGGATGTTTCAGATGGTGGCAGCTGGGGGTACCCCCAAGGGGTTGCAGCAGCCGCCTGCCTCTGCGGCCAGGTCCAGAGCCGAGTGCCGCTGGGAGGACGTGGGATTATAACAGCCCGAGCGTGGTCGCCAAGGGTGGCAGAACCAGCTCCAGCGTGCTCTCCGAACGGCTGCTTTGCTTTGGTTGAAGGTCCCTGCTAACTAATCAGGGCCCAGTGATTCACGCGAGTGCTGTTCGGTTATGATGCAGAGATGGGACAACTGAAAACAAAGTGGGAAAAGAATTTAAAAGCATATAGCCAAAGACTGACCCCACACAATTTTTGTGTGGGACCATATTAGCCCAAAAAATTTAGCTAAATGTTAATGAAGTCCTCTGGAACCTCGAAATTTTCCTCCAAATTAATGTAATTTCTGGGGGTCTGTTACTGAAAGCAAGTGCCTGCTGTGCTCTTTCCTTTTTGAGATAATGAAAATTCAGCTGAAACAAACGAAGGTGTCGTAATGGTGTCACACTGTCATTTAACTTTCCCCACCAGTCTTCTGATAAAGACACGTTGTGTTCAGCAGCATACAGGCATAAGAGCAGTTCTGTCTCCGAAATCTGGCTTTACAGCGCAAGGCCTGTTGAGTTTCCATGGCAATGGCCACAAATTCCTCCCCAGCTCTTCAAAGTGAAAGACATATTTGTTTTGCTCGCGCAACTTTGTAGCACAAAAGCCCGCTCTCTTTTTTCACGTAACACCTGCTAATCTGCGCTTGGTCCCTTTGAAGCCTCCTGCTGATCAGAAATTCAAATACATTTTTGCATGCTAATCTTAGTGGTAATCTAGGGCTTGTGTCTTTCATGTTCTGTCTGTGAAAACAGTTTTCTTTATAAATCACCAAAAATGTTGGCCCTGGTCGCTCTCCATGGGAGGATGAGCTGATAGGGAAATCGCGCTGTCGACAGCTTGGATGTCGGTTCTCTCAAGGTGCAGCACAGCTTGGACGAAGCTATCAGATCAGGGCTTTCTAACCAGCCACCCGCTCTTTGTGAGGAGGAGAAAGGAGAGAGGGGGAAGGGCTCTCATAGCTCCTGGTGACCACAGCATGGTGCGGCGGGGCTCACGAGGGGCGAGCGCAGTGCGTGCAGCCGGGGCATCTTCCGCTACCATTTTATGCCCTGTTCCTGTGTGGGTCAGCCCCACAAAGGAGCGAGAGTGGCTGCAGGGCCAAACAAATGAGTTTGCTGCAGTGCTTTTCTGGTCATCCAATGAATCGCCACGCTGAATTTGCAGCCTGCGCTTCCCTCCACAGCTGAAGCCGCTGCATCCACAGCTGCAGCGCTGCAGTCTGGGGCGGATGCTGTGCCCAGCATGGGTGTTGGTACCGTGCAGGGTGCCCCCTGCCCATCAAGTGCTGGTGTGTGAAGCGCGGCTGCCCGCGCTGCCCTTCCTCCTGCCCCGCAGAGCCCCTTTCCTCGGTGTTGGGGTGTGCATAGAGAACGTGACCGGCCAGGGCAGGGGGTCCCAGAACTGCCAAGGGTCCTGATGCTGCCCGTGCCGTGGAGGGGTTTGCTTGTCAGAGAGGCTGTGATGGTCGGATGCGCTGGAGCTGTAGTGCTTCATGGATACTCAGTGCTGTCTTTGTTTACATCAGTAGTAAAGGATTCAAATGGTTTGCCCTTGGTGTGTGTCCATGCCTTGCCTGCTGTGTGTCCATGATCCATCTGTCTGCCGAAGCACACCAAAACCCTATGTCCCACCTGGGTTCCAGCGCCAAACCCGCTCTCGGGTCACTCTCCGGTGACACTGTGTCCAGTGAGTGCCCGTGCTGGCCGTGGACGTGCTCACAGTCTGCGCTGTGTTACTGCAGCACTCCTCTCTGTGGCATAGCTCCTTTCTGTTTCAGAGTTTTAAACCAGAAGGGCTTGAGTTTCACTGCAGCTTGGACGTAAGTGAACCTCTGCGGGATGGTTATTTTAAATGAGCCGGTCCTCACAGAGCTTCACTTTGTTTAAAATTACCAGGTTTTTTCCACTACTTAAAGAAAAAAGAAACTTCATGGTTAATTTCTTAACTAACAATTCAGTGAATATATACAGTTTTCCTCTTGCAGGAGATAAACAGTTTACCCCCTTTCACAAGGCGTTACAGGTTTGGTGCTTGCTGAGAAGCCTTTCAGTCAAGCCAACTCTCTCCCAAAGCCTGGTCCCGGCCCCTTCCAGCTGCAGAGCTGGGTCGGGCACCCCGGGAGCACCCTGCACAGGGCCTGGGGATTTCTGTCTGTGGCTGAGCCACGCAGCTCTTCCTCCGTACTCTGAATTTTATAAAATCTTAACCTCCAGAAAGATCTTTGTTTATGAAAGCTCATAGTGCATTTCAGGGAGGAACATGTACTGGCCATTTCATACAGGACCACCAGCAAAATATCTGAGAGAGGTTTTTCTGTTTGTTGTCTGCTGCATCTCGCTGCTATTCAGATTCTATTCTATTCAAGTTCTTTTCCTTTCTTTAGGGAGCAGAGTCCGCGTGCACAAGGGGGCCATGGCTTCTGCAAGCAGGTATATTACTACGTAATACGAACACGGCAATAATTTCCTTAGGCCCTGTGATCCATCAGGCATGTTGAGAACAGTTGGCAAAGGTCTAGGGAAGTTCCCGGTGCCATGCAGCAGCTCCGGATAAGATGCCTTTCTGCCTTGCTCAGCTGCGGGCTCCGCAGCCCAGCACTGGAGAGGTCCGTCCGTCCTTTCCTGGCAGGGTGGAGCGCTGTCTTTGAAGTCGCATGCCCACAGCTTGCGGCGCTGACTAGCTCATCGACATCAGTAATTTACCAAAAGGCAGGGGGCAGAGTGAAAGAAAGCTGCTTAAATCTCGGCCTGGCTTTATTCTTTTACTTTAGGTTATGTGTCTTTAAAGGAAAAATGCTGACAACATGCTTGCTCACAAAAAGCCTTTTGAGCCAATGCCAAGAGTGTGCTCAAAACCGGTAAAAAGTCAGAGCTGGGATCTGAGAGTGGCACAGAATTTTCCTCTACTTCCTTGCTTTATTTTAATTTTCTAGTAGTTGAGATGATGTTCAGTATGCCTGCCGCCTTTTGCATGTGTGGGTCAGCGTGCTTTTGTCTCTCGAAACGGGCGGTCACTGGCATCTGACTGGTGAGGATCTGCTGGAGTCTGTGTGTTTGCTTTCTCTGTATCTGTTACTCTTCAGTCTGGTGAGTGTGACTTTAAAACAATATTATTTGGACTGAAATAGCGCAGCCAGGCAACAAGGGGCCTCGTGCCTCCAGGAAGGGCTTTTCCCCTCCGCAGTGAGCAGCTCCGTGAATGGTAACATCTGCAGAGCAGCGTGCCTGCGGAGCTCCCCATCCCCTCGCAGGCAGGGCTGGGTTCACGCCATAGTAACCACTGCAACCAAAGCAACGGCCGCCTCACCTTAAACATCCTTCTGCGTGGCAGAAATCTTCTGCTTTCTGTGCACTCTCGTCTAACGATGGGATGTGGCTGCAGCAATACTGTTGGGCTTGTTTAGTGTTTGAGACACGAGGTCCTGGCAGCTAGCTCTGGGTCATTATCAAGATTTCAAGCCTAATAAATCACAGGGAGTAATTTTTTGACGAGGATTGTGCCTGGCTATGGGAGTTGACCCCACACGTTTTTCACCTCTGTAGCAATCTTAGTGCATCCTCTAATACAGTGGACAACGACCACCCGTGTCTGCAAGCAGCTATTCAGAATTTTGGTAGAGGAGACATGGGGCGGTAACTGTGTACTGCAGCGGCTGCCCCCCTGAAGGCTTGCACAGAGGAGCACCGCTGGAAGGGGAGGTGGAGGGACGCTTCTGCTCGCTCCAGAGCCCCAGGGAGTACATCGGTATCTCTGCATTTGCACGTGGTGACTGAAGCACCTGTGTTACTGTACAAAGCACAAACAGCAGCGTATTGACCCTTCCAAACCTTTCCTAGTGGTGACTGCGGTCCCTTCAAAATGTAGATTGCTCAGCCGTGAATGATTGAGTTTAAGATATGAATCCCAGGGAATCTCCTCCCTCCCCGAGCCAGGGGAGGCCCCTCAGCGAATGCACTGTGTTCTCAGAGCTGCTCGTGTCCTACTGCAGAGCTGTATTCCTCCTTTCTCCCATAGTGATTGCCCTTCCAGCTGCCTTTCTTGTATCTAGAAGATGCAGTGTATTCTTTTCCACTGAAGCTGATGGGTCCAGAGCCTCATGCCCAAATCTTGATGCTTTAATTTAAAAAAAAAAAATATATAAAAAAAGATATCCCTAACCTTTTTTATTATTAAAAATTGATCTACATGGAATGAGTGGGTCCCCACAACTGCAGTAGTGATAACAACGTGCCTTTTATTGCTGCGTCTGCTGTATCAGGCACTAGTGTCACAGCCATGCTCCCTAAGAGAATGCAGTAAAAGTTCTTCTTAAACCTCAGGGGCTTTTGTGATCTTCTCACTTGCTATTTATAGCTGATTAAGGCTCAGTCATGTGGTACAATGACAGTTCCCCCATGCTATATTGATCCCAGTGGGAACGAAGGGCATTCAGCACCTCACACGATCGGACTCTTCACGTCCGTGTCTCGCTGCTCGTTACAGAATATGAGCGGTAGGACTGAGCGCTCCTTGATTTTCTTATTCAGACTCATTTTGAGCTCCGGCTCAGACTGGAGATTTGCTGAGTAAATAGTCTCAACAATAATCTCAGCCTGATTCCAACTAATTAAATCCTGTACAAACATCCCTCTCTGGGCCAATATAGTGAAAGACAACGAAAACACAGAAAACCAGACATAGCTTTCCTCCAGATTTTACTCGGCCCTTTAATCCTGTATCTTTTGAAAGATAGTAACGTCCATAAGATGAGGGGTCAGCCTTCCTGCCCTCAGCATCAAGCAGTGGAATTTTTCAATAATGAACAGCTGGGTCACCAGCGACACAAAAGCTGCTGTAATATCCTGTAGGCTTACGGGGCACAACAGAAATCCCAAAGCAAATCATGATGTACACAGAAAGGGACCGTCCTTTTCTATTAAGGAGGCCACTTCAAACCAGTCTCAACACCACCTTTTCTCCAGCTTTTCGGAGGCGAGATTATCCCCTGCGTATATTTAATCACGCATTGGGGGGTGGCTTTGATTGCCTTTTTAGAGGTAGAGAGTTAAAGAACATAGTTTGAAGGCTCTTATTATCAGCGCTCCGTCCGCGTGCTCCCGGCCAAGATGTGTTTACAAACAGCCGTTGGGTTGGGGGAGAACAGTAACACCGCGCTGGCCCAAGGCTGGCTTTTGCTGCGGTGTGACAGAGTCGATTGTATTAACCCAGACTCCAACTAAGTGTGGTGAGAGCTTGCGGGAGGGGGAGACGGGGGGTGTTGCATTTGTGTTTTAATTTTTATGAAACCCCATGGAATTCATGGCCTCTTCCAGAGAAAGAAAAAGTGACCTCGTAGGGTTTTTCCAAAGTACCCAGTAAAGCAAAGAGTAAACCAGGATAACAGGAAAAAAAAAAAAAAAAAAAAAAAAAAAACTATAAAAACTTTTTAATGTATCACAAAAGCCAGTCCGAGATATATGCAAGATATGTTGGAGATTCCTGATTAAAAGCAGTTTGTGTCAAGGAAGTTACCACTTGCAACATGCAGAACATCTGACAGTGATTAAATGGAGCTAGCTATTAGATTTTCCTAAAGAAACAATAGTTAAACATATCTCCACAAGTATGAAACACTTTATGTACTGTATCTGGTACACCTCATTTAAATTGACTTAGATGGAACAGACACACTAAGTCTAACTAGTAGGTTATTAAGAATATAAACCTGGTGCCCAAGAATTTACAATCAGTTATATGGGAGGTATCCTGACTTTCCTCCTTTTCCCAGGGCTTTCATTTACTAAGCATATGCTGTAAAGATGTCACATTTACAGAAAGGGACATGTTTAGGATGTTTCTTACAAACAGTTTTAAGTTACATACCTGTAGCAAATGCATCTTGCTATGCCGTAACGTTCTGTGTAGAAGGTCTCCCGTGGGCTCGAGAAAACGGCTGTTCAAGGAAGAATGTACGTGTTGGGAAGAACACATCCGTAATTTATTTTTTCCAGTTTACTTATCAGAGCTTGTAATTTTCTGATAGGAAAATGACATAAAATTGTTTTCAACAGGGTGACAAGCTTTTCAGCTCTGTTAAACCATTTAGAGGTTTAAGAAATATGGTTTAAATTAAGCATATCATACCTCTAATTCTAGTGGGTAACAAAAAGAGGAGCCTGGAGATTCATCCAGCCTGTACAGTTTGGTAGTTGCAAATAAAGCGCGTGCCGTATGTAATAACGGTTGTGAGAGTTCCCTAAGAAATACCTTTTAGTTTCTGTCGCTTTTGGCTCAGGAGGCGTATTGGAGGGTTACTGCAGGGCTGTACTTGCACTTAGGTGCTCTAATTCGTGTTAGTATGTTGCAGGGGAGGAACAGGCAAGTCAGAAGACTTTGACTTCAGCGTTTCGGTCTGCCGTGAGTTAAGGATTCCCCTGGTATTTTGTAAGTTGAGTGGGCAGATGCTGAAGTAAACTGCTACAGTGCTCTAAACCCAATCAAAAGCACTGTTTCAGTGTGGACATGATATAAATAGTGTTCATAGGTCTTTTCTGTATGTCACGTTGAAAGGTTTTTAAAAATAATTACATTTCCATCAGCATGTGAAGGAGGTCTGCTGGCCAGGCTGGCTTTTAAAGCCCTAACCTATCCCACTCTGTCTGTGCAGGGTCAAGCCAGGAATTGCGTTCGGCTCCTCCGGCGCAGAAGAATGCTGAGAGTCAGTGTTTAGGAGGTGGGAAATCATGTGAGCAGTCCTCCGGGGGGCTGAGAGCTGATTTACGGTTCAGTCCAAACTTCTCTAATTTGCGTAATACCAAGTTTAATAAAATATTCATGGACAGCTTATCTCACTTTCAAATAAATTAAGATAGACAAAAATTAAATTGGAAAATATTGCTCAAAAATGTGAGAGAAAAAATGAAGACTGTCTTGAGTGCAGGAGACATTTTGCTACTTTTTCTTTAATTATCTTTTTCAGATTTACAAAATCGTTTGCTGAGTCACTGCCAAGTAAAAGTTTGCCTTATGCACAAAACTGTCCAGAGTTTGGTCTTTTTAATGGGAATCACAAAACCACAGAAATTCCGAGGGCTGATGTGGGTCAGCTGGAGGATGTTAGAGGATGTGGCATGTGAGCTTCGTGGGGTGGCAGTGACAGTCATGCTACACAAAATGACAGCTTTAAAGGTAGTCATTTTCTTGGGCTGGATTCAGATGAAATGATCAGGGCTTGAGGCTTTGCTAAGAGTTCACTCTTAACCAAGAGATTATTACTGCAGTTAGGTGATAACTTTGACTGGTACGCTTTGTGAGGTGTCGAATGCTGAAGTGTGCGTGGGAACCAAAGAAACCACAGGGCTAACTGGCTTCTGCACAGTCACAGTGCCCTACGGGGTAGGGCACAGCTGGGAAGGAAAATGAGAGGGGACACAGTGGTGGGGGGAGAAGGTACGATGTGGCGATGAGGAGTTAAAGACTTCTTCTGAATAGAGTTAAACAGCAGAGATTTGACAGTCACACCTTTACTCATGTGCCTGCCTGGCTTTTGTTGAAAGTTACTGACGAGCTTTTACTAATTTTTCATGAACTGACAAGTGATAGAAACTCAAGGCCTATTGCTGTCTGGTGCGCACCAGCTTTAGAGCGCAAATGCCCACACTCACACTGCGCTGCTCACATCTTTATGGCAGCTGAATCAGGTGCCCTCCTATTTGCATTACGTTTTCTGCCAGTGTCATCCCAAGACGTCCCAGTACGTAGATTAAGGATGGGATTGTTGGTAGCTTTCATGATATTCTTCTCCTAAATTCAGCCATGTTTGTCAGTAGGGCTCATTTGAACAGGCAGCCTGTTAATCTGTTCATCCTGTACTTGCTCACAAAGGGATATGAACTTTTCTTGACCAATCCAGGAGTTCCTGCCTGTTGCACACAATCTTGGTATTTCAGCTTCTTTCCAGAGCCTCGAGTTGGGAAAATGCCGATTTCTGCTGGGCTATTAACTACTAAACCTGCACAGTCTTCCTCCCAGTTCTGACAGAATTTGGAAATAAAGCATGTCTATTTTCCAAATGAGATTGCAACTCCAGTGGTTCAAGAGGTCTGTCATCTCCCTTAGATATGTGTCTCAAGGAATGTGGAAAAGTGGCTGATTGGGTTTGTTCTTACCATTTTCATACCAAGTTATTTTGATTGTATCAGTTTACTCTTATGAAAGCTACGGATTTAATTAAAGCTCATAAATTTAGTCAATGGTAAAATTCAGTCATTTGCATTAGCAAACACAGGTTTTCATAGCATAAAACAGTGAGACAATGTCCTCCTGGCCAAAAGAATTTGCCCCTTTTCAGAAAATGCAAATGTTCCTTGGAAATGCCTGTGTTTTTACTGTGAAATGTCCTCAAGATGAGGAGCTGGAAGGAGGGTCCCTCAACGCGTTCAGGCATTCAAGGCACCACACGATGCCATCAGTAGCTGCTCTGTCTTCAGGCAAAGTAAACGCTCGGGGATCTTTCAATAATCTGCAAGTTGCCTTAGCTGTTCTGCATAGCCCCATCTCAGGCCCTGGCAGGATGACTGTCTCCTCCCAGGTCCCTGTCCGACCCTCGCTCTGTCTGTCTCCGCAGAGGTGGCTCTACACCAGGAATGCTGGGTCATCCCCACCAGAAACGTTTAAGCCTTTCTCTGAGTTCTGTCTCCCTCCCCTGTCGAGCGCAGATGGGCCAGGACAGCAGATGTACTACATCACCACCCGCTCCGAGGCGGGAAAGGTGCCGCTCTCCAGATCGGAGGAGAGCAGAGCTGGTGGCAGCACGCAGCTCTCAGCAGGAACAGAGCAGCCAGC
The DNA here is from genome assembly GCA_009806455.1 of Tetrax tetrax. Classification (NCBI taxonomy): domain Eukaryota; kingdom Metazoa; phylum Chordata; class Aves; order Otidiformes; family Otididae; genus Tetrax; species Tetrax tetrax. The sequence continues at coordinate 478,118 of WHYT01015460.1, forward strand.
CAGAGCCAGCCCTGGCCTATCTGTTTCCTTGCTGCTGTCAAGTTTCATTTATTTCTTGGTAAGAAGACGTGAGCTGCAGTTGCTGAAGGTGCGTGCAGCAGCACCCGACGGCTGCAGCAGGCAGGTGCCTGGGCACTGCAGGGTGGGGGACACAGCCGCTGTCACCCACAGCCCTCGGTGGCGCCAGAGTGGGGTGAAGCCGCGCGAGGACTTCTGAGGTTCCACAAGGCTCCACAGGTGCCATCTGGAAGTGATGTAAAAAGTGCATTGTGAGGAAATAATTTCTGTGCCCATTTTTAGTATGTGGGTTAGACGGAGAAGGCTGTGCAATTTTTTAGTGAACCAGATGGGTGCAGGAAGGACGGTGTGGTGAAAAAAATTAGGTCTGTGGCACTGCTGTCTGATTTCTGGTCTTGGTATTTTGCAGATATGTCTTTCCCAATATCTGAACTCTTAAAAGACCATTAGGATCCAAACACCGTTCTTTTCACGTTACTGTTATTATTTGGGTTGGGTAACTTCTGGATGTGCCTCCAAGTTATTAGAGAGTCCCTTGCCTGGGTCAGCAGAGTTGGTTCTGGACATTTTGATCTGTTGAGAGCCTAATTTTCAAACAAAAAAATTCCATGTTTAGCCTTTTATTATTTTTCTTTTTCCACTGAGCAACCAATAAGTCCAGCTTCATTATGAGACAAAGGATGGTGTCAACAGGCAATGGTGTTGGATATTCTTTATCTAAAAGAAACCGTATTACACTTTGCCAGTATAAAACACGCTCCTGCCAAGGAGACTTTAAACAAAAGCACTCATCTGGGGGGGCGAGGGGGAGGCTGAAGCTGCCAGCCACGATCAGATGACAGATATTTTTGTTAGGAAATAATACCTTTCTCTGATTTCCTGAGAGGTTGAATATAAAGCGTAAAACAAGGGACAGTGATGAAATCCAGAAGAATTGCCTCTGTGTATTCTGCTGGAAGAGAGTAAACAAGTACCTGTATGCCGCCCAGGTACCACAGGCACTGTTTGGACAGCTGCATCGCCCCTTGAAAGGCGCTGCCTGATGTGGCTTGGTGATCATAATGCTAGTTTCATATAAGGTTCATATAAAACTGTACATCTCTATAGAGACCCTACAGCACAGAAGTTGGATTTTCTGATGCATACCAACTGCTAATGTAAAACACACTCCAGTGAGAATTCGTTGAAAAACTGCACTTACTGCGGCAATAATAGTAAAAGGTCACCTTGGATCCCATTTGCAAAAGGTCAGGCGCTGGTGGAGATAACAGCCTGTGCACACAGAGCAGAAGCTGGTAGGTTCATTGTGGTTCCATCTGCAGCTGCAAACCAATCAGGATTAGACATGGAAAAAAGTTTCTTCCATTTTGACTGATTCTGTGGCGAGAGAGGGATTATTCATCTAGTAAGGAATGTCTCTAGGCCTGGTAAAAACTGTCCAAAAAGGCAGAAATATTTTTAAATGCACCATTGTGCTGGGCTCCTCTTGTTTGTCTGTGTTCTTGAGATGTGTCGGGACGGATGCACATCTCCAAAGTGGTTATGCTAGCCCCGTTCCATAGAGTAGCTGTTTAATGCGACATGGCACAAGGTACGTAATGCAAAACGTTTGTGCGCACGCTGTACAGCTTGGCATCTGTAGTATAAATCTCATAGGCACAGGAAATTGTTATCCTCAGTCTGGAGTGAACTTTTTGGTATGAAATGGTTGGAGTTCAGTTGTTTGCTGCAGTGGATTCTGCATTCTCTAAAGTCGGTTCTGCGGGAATTTGAGAACCACCTCGCTCACGAGATGCTGCTCTCTTCTCCAGCCCCCCTGGAGCCCCACCAACAGCTGACAAACCTGAAGCACAAGGATAAAGAAGTTTGTACTGAACGCTGCCTCTCCAGCTGTTCTCACCCAGATGTGCTGAAAGTGTTGCAAGCTTATTCTCAACATTTTGGCTTTTTGCTTTAAAGACAATATATCCCTGGAAAGGCCCCTGTGATGGAAACGGTCCCAGGAGGAATTGCCATTTCTGTCCGCAGAAGCTCTCTGCATCAGGCCCAGCAAAGGCAGTGAGGAGAGGGCTTGTGGGGACCGAGGATCCCATCTGCGCAGCTCTGGGTCATCTTCACCATCTCACAGTCCAGCCTCTCTAGTTCCTGTCTAAATTATATGTGATCTACTCCAGGGTAGTTCAGGGGAAGTTAATTCAGTAGTTATGGGTTTACATTGTTTTGAGTCATTCTGCTGGTGATAGGGCATGGTCTGGAGGTGCCTAGTGAAGTTTATAATGCTTGTCCCTGCACAGAGGGTAAATAAAGGTCTTCTAATGAATTTATATTCCACGGTAAGCAAAGTGCATCTTCTTTCTCCAAATTATCTGGTATCAGTTAAGAGATACCAGAAATGCCATTTATCTTTGAAAATTAAACATTAGGACACACGTCACAAGCTCTCAAATGCTTCAGTGAAAGAAGACAGCATATATTCACAGCTAGAGTCTGCGCTTAAATGTGATCACGTTCTCTGTCAGCCCCTAATCCCATCACAGTGACCCGCGGTAGAAGGTGTGATACAGAGCAGCAGTTACTGCAGCCGCCGAAGACCTGGCAGGGTCTTCTGAGCACACAGGAGCATTCTGTACCATTTATTGCGCATCTCTGAAGGATGCAGAGCGATCAGCATTCTTGGAAATGAATGGACTTTTCATGTTGTTGATTTAATTTCTGGGGATGGACATGGCAGTCCCGAAAGCGAGGGATTAGTAGTCCTGGCTGGATGCGAGATGAGCACAGCCAGCACTTCACACTGACGCTGGAATCAGACACTGAAAGTAGAGTGTGGGACTCAGAAAGGAGTTTCCAAATATTTGACAGAGAACTACCAGTGGAGCCAGTGCTATTCCCATTTCCAGGCTGCCAGCAGTAGCTAGCAAATTTTCCCAGAGAATCGCTGTTGTCCACGACATGACTTCAACGTTGCTCTTTCCTAACCCCCTTGTTCTGCTCAGGATTTACCTCTGCCTCTCAGGCGGTTCGATGTTGCTAAGCAAAAAAGAGCGGCCGTGCCTCCGGCATGTTTGGGGCACCGGCGCTGCTAGGCAGACACTTCAAACAAGGCTCCAGGCTGAACCGCCGGCCGGGGCCACTACCGCTGGCATCCAGTTAATGTTTTTGTACAAAATGCGGCAGAGGCTCCAAGGAGGCATGGCCAAACAGTGAGCGCTGGAGTTAAAGGAGTGGGAGAGGGGCTTTGTCTGAGCACCAGCGCCAGCTGTCAGCAGCCAGGAGCTGGGAGAGGCCCTGGGGCTGGCAGGCAGCGCGGACCCGGGGCTGCGGGCTCGGTGGGCACCACAGCCTTCGCGCCAGGGCGGCTCCGGCGATACCTGTGCCGTGCTGCCCTGGCCCACGGCCGCTGCAGGGCTCTGCCATGCTGCTGCGAGTCCCCAGCTGGCCATGGCGATCCGGCGGATGGCACCGAGGCCTGGGTTCTCGCATGGCGTCCCCAGCCCAGGCGCTGCAGGTGCTGCCCGTGCGTGTCCAGCATGCGCCGCTGCCTTGGCGCCGGCGAGGCGATGGCTCGCGGGCCATTGCTGCCATCGCTACCGTCCCATGCGGCCTCGCTGCCGCAGAGCGTGTGCCTCGCCTTTGGGTGGAAACGGCAGCGGGTCTTGACGCAGATCGGCTTCGCCATCCCAACCGCACAAGGTGTCTAGATGGAATATTGATGGATTTGGGCCTCAGAGTGACTAATTAGCATGCAGGATTCCTCAAAAGGGTTAACATGGGATCTTTTTAATTGTCAAAAGAGTTTCAGGCTATTAGTGTTGGCATATTCTTCAATAATCTGTTTTATTTTTACCTGCTGGGAGCTTAATTAAAAAACAAAGAGGCTCAATTTAAAGCCCATTACTATGCTAATTTTGTAAGAACTGGGCGGTGATTAAGAAGCTTTAAAAAGAGGAGTTTAGTTTGCTCTAGGGAATGGGTTGGAGGCAGGTTTTATTTCGTTTCATTAGCTAGCTACAATTATTTATAAACTAAATGGAAATGATATTAAAGAGTAATGAAAAAAACAGCATCTATGTATTATTGAACAGCAGAACTTTTTTTAATTTAGCGTTGAAGTGTGCAGAGCCTTTATTACTGCAACTTGCAGTTAACGCAGCTAAATGCAGTTGTTAAATATAAGAGGCCTTTTAAATATGCCCATAAATACAGAGCTGTCTGGTTTGCTTTTCCTATAGATCACTAGAGTCAGTTTATAAAGATATCAACGTGACAATAAAGATGAACTACTGTCTCTTTTAAAAAAGATTTTATGAGGTTTTATGCAGGAAAATTTCTTAACAGAATAATTTTGAAGACTTTTTTTTTTCTTTATACTGTGTATGTAATGTTGTATAATCTAAGAGTGTCACAAACTTTTTACGGTCTTTTGCAACCCCAAAATAATCGGTGCGATTCCCGCGGTGTGAGGCGTACCCGGGAGGTGCGGCCGCATGGAGTGGCGTTCAGGAGCTGAGCGCCAGGCAGGTACCCGCGCACCCAGGGCCAGGGCGTTTCTGTGGAGGGGACGAGCAGCGGCGGCTGGAAAGCCTGGCTTCCGCTTTGGCCGGGCGGGTGGTGGGAGGATGGTGCTGTGGGTGCAGGTATGGCCAGGGAGGGGGTGCGTAGTCGGCAAGAGCCTAGGAGACGGCTCCAAACCCGAGCAGCAATTTTGAACTGAATCCCCAAAACAAGGGAATCTGTTTGCGGTATCTGTGAGGATGTGGGCAGGGAGATCCATCCCATATCTGTCAGTAAACTGGTAAAACTGGTGCGTATCTTCCCTGCCACGGGAGGAGGAGGTGCTGAGCCTGAGCTTGGAGGAGCCAATCTCCGGTGGCACCAGGGCCTTCCACAGAAATAACACTTTCCTATAAAATACGTAGCTGTTCCAGCTCATGTGGCATGAATGAGATCTGGCTAGCCTGGCCCCCCACCTAGAGCTAACTTAACTCAGCGTTTGAATTCACACTGAAGCAGTTGCTCCAGTCTTCTAAAGGAGCATAGTGACCAGCGCTGCTAGTCAGTGCTGACACCCTTTGCGCCGCTGCTCGTTTCGGGGAAGCCCTCTTGCTGTGCCGGGGATGGGAGTGGGAGGAAGCCTGGACCAGCGTCCACCAGGCAGAGGGTCCGATGAGGAGGAACAGCGGCCTCGCCAGCCCACCCCCACGGGCTGCCCAGGGCAGCTGGCGTTTACCCTCTGCACGGGTCTGCATCAGCCTGGCAGCAGCACGAAGCTCTGGGCACTGGGGGCCAGGCTTCCCCAGTGTCTTTGCTCCCGTGACCAGGGAACATCTGCATCCATGCACCTGGTCTTTAGGAAGCCTGTTCTCTCCCACACACCACAGAACAGGCACTCTGCTTTCCTTCCGCCTGCAGGAGACCAGTGGTGGAACTTAGGACTGGCTCGGGGCCTCTGTGTCTCTTGACTATGGGAGCCAAGTCTTGGCTGTGAGACTGGCTTGGGCGCGGGTGCGGGCCGTGGGCTGTCTCTCTTACGCTGTGCAGCCTGCGGACGTTTAGGCGGCTCCTGCAAGGAGGAGCGGTGTGAGCGCTGGGACGCTGCAGGCAGCCGCGCAGGACAAGCGGGGTTGCAAATGGAGCCACGTCAGGGAACCTGGATGGTGTTGCAGGGGTGCAGAAGTGAGGCACCAGCTGCCTGAAGCGCTGTCCCAGCTATGCCCTGCCACGGTGCCAAGAGTGCAGAGCTGAGCAGCAGCCCTGCGCCAGATGTGCTGGGTTTGTCCACGCTCCAGAGTTCCCCCAGGACTGGAGTCCCCCAGGACACCAGCCCCAGGGCTGTCGGCCCTCTGCAGAGCCCTCCCCAGGTGTCAGGACTGTCAGTGATGCCCTTCCTCAGCCGCACCTGCACATTTCTTCAGCCCTTTGTTCCCTGCTGGAATGGGATGTGCTTCTTGTAGCTGATGCCTTGCTGAGGAGGTTGAGCCTGAGATGTGACACAGGTTTGCAGATAGTTTCAGCATTGGACTGGGGATGAGGTGGCAGAGAACTGTCTCTTTCTGCCCAGATGTTACAAAAGGGTCCCTTGGGAGCGTAAGAGGGAGTTTTCCGTGAAGGGAGCCTCAGGTTTGGCCTCAGTAATTAATTCCACGTACAGTGGAATTGCCCAACTGGCTCCTAGGCAGCAACACGAGCTGTGCGAGGCTCGCCCCGGGCTACCCTGAAGCTGGTGGTGGGGCTGCGGGCGCTGCGTCCCCTCTCTGGGTGCTGGCTGTCACTGAGGAGTGCCAGTTCCCTGAGACCTGCCAGCCCCAGGAGCACTGAATGCATTTCCACTCGGCCTTGCCGCGTGTTTCAGACCGGCGTTTGCTGGGTAAATGCTACTGCTGGGAGGCTGTGGTGATAGGAGGGCAGCTGTGCATCAGATGGGTGTTGCTGTCGCTGCTGGGGACAGCTGGGAGGACGCCTGGGTCCACGCCAGCCACCTCAGCTGCCGCAGCCACGAGGCAGGGTCCTGCTGGACCCCCGTCCCCGCGGCTTGCTCCGTGCGCAGGGGGCGAAGGAGGCCGTGCCAGCACCGAAAGCTGGCCCAGCGTCAGGCAGCACGACACCGCTCCACTGTGTCCTCCTATGGGCTTTGGTCTTTGTCCGTACTGGGGAACGGTGTGCAAGGAGACAGCGTGAACTGCCTGACGCGGGATCTGTGAGAAGTCAACTTTTTTCCCCACTTGTGTTGAACTTTGCAACTGAGAAATCAGGGGCCCATCAGAAACTGAGTCATTTCGCCTCTCAAACAGTGACAATTTCTCTCTTAAATTTACACTTCTGGGACCAGGATTTGTATGTTTTCTTTGTGTTTGGAAGCCGTTTAGTAGCTACTGCTATCCAAATAAAGACATTGAAGTGTAACGTGAACAAGCAGGGTTATGTAAGAAGCCCACACCATCTGTGTGTTTATTTGCTTCAGACAGTAGTAACTGGACAGGCCCGCTCCAGGAAACAGAAAGGAGCACTTTCAGAGTGAACTGTATGACAAAAATGGGACTGTTTTGCTTTCTTCTGATTACTATGAGCCCTGTCCAAGTCCACATCCAAGAGCGGCTATTTTCCAGACAGAATCTGTGAATTGCCTAGGCACTCTGGAGACTCTTGTCCTGAGATTTGGGCTTTTTGCTGGTACGTATCTGATTACAAGAGGATTTATAACTGTAGAGACATTTCATGACAGAACTATTGCTGTTGGTTCTCAAACTTATATTTAATTAAATTTTTTATCTTCCTGCCACTTCATCTTTATTCTATAACAGCTTTATACTTCTCACGTCAAAATGGTTGGTGGGTCATCTCGAACTTAAATAGTTGTTGCAGCCAGTAAAGTGATTCTTGATGGAAGAACTAAGTTACAAGAAGGGTGAATACAAGAATTAAAATTACTTAGAGTGCCCTGCACGTCTGTGACTCAAGTATCTACAGAAACCATCAGGACTTCTGCTGTCAGTCTCCTGTGTGCATCCTGGGTTTGTTGTGCGGTTGCAGCATTCTGTCAAATCAAAGCTCCCTGCCTTGCTTCCACAGTCACACCAGGGAGAAAAGCCTTACCCACAAGTGGGTAAACCCGGGGCTGAGCCCAGCCACAGAGCTGCCTCAGGAGATAAAGGTCATGCAGCAGAATAGCTTCAAATCCTCTTTTGGTTCTAAAGGCAAAGCAGGCTATCCAGGATCCCTGAGGTCTTAAATATCCCTTGGCCTTCTTGTGACCCTGTATACACCTTACATTCTTCCTTTAATGATTGACACTCAGTGGGTATGTGCCTTCAGGCATACTGAAGTTGTGGCTGCTTCTTCATCAAAGCAACTGTTTACAGCTGGTTTGAGTTGGATGCCAATAAACAGTATTCTTTTTGTCTCAAAATAAAAAGCAGCTTAAGTCCCTAATGATAAGGATTTTGTGCTTTGTAGAGGAAAAATTCAGCTAGGTTGGGACAGCCAGCCACTCAGCTCAGCAAGTCAGAGTTCTTTATACTTCCAGCTAAACCGCTTTTATCTCCTCAAGTGAGTGGGCTATAGATTCTTATCATTGTGGCAGAAGTGATGGGGGTAACATCTTTAGTTGGAAATCATTGGTAACATGTGGAGAAAGCTTAAGATGTTGTCACACTTTAACTTGGTCCTAATCTGTTCAAAGGCAGTTCATACTTTCTAACTGCGCCAGCAGGTAGTGAGAGGGAGTCAAAGACCATCACGGTAAAACAGCTCATGCTTTTCTTTGGAGAGTTTATGACTTTCATAAAGCGGGTACAAAGAGACTGCAGCGGTAACTGTTATTGTCTAAATGAAGAGCTTATGTTCACCCAACCATATTTCATTAACTTGTACACCCAAGCTTCTACATTTCCTGCCTGCTTGGTGCAGTGCTAGAAGTAAATCTTAAATATTTTAATGCCTATTGTCAGTGAAACAAGAACAAGAGAAATGTGCAGCTCAGCCGTGCCCTTGCGTGACCATCTGACGTGTCCATCGCAAGCAGCAGGTACCACGGACGAGCGTGTGCTGCAGCGTTGCCTGCGGCCACCGCAACATTTCCAGTGCAAGCTGTTTTGTGAGTTGTGGCGTGTGTTGATGTGAGATCCGAAAAAGGAATAATTTTCTTTCCAGCAGTGAATTGAGACACTGCTAACCACAGTTTAATGTCAAAGCTGAGGATTCTGTGAGGGACTAGTAAAAAATAGATTTAGGACTGAACTCTTAGTGGAGCTCAGTGTGTTTAAGGCATCTTACCTGTGAATGAGGAGCCAGCCTTGTTCCTGATGGTGCCAAAGGAGCTCTTCATCTCACTCACTTGAAGCAAAAACTGACACAGCTTCTCCTCCTTTATTGATCTTTAGCAGATGATCTTAAGAGCCTCAGAATTAGTGGTGAGCAAACTTCATTCTGTTTCAGCAAACAGTCTGTTAAAAAAAAAAAAAAAAAGTGCTTTGTCGACTTTGTAGAAAGGACAGTACAGGCAGAGCAGGGTTTTTTTTTTCAGCCAGATATTCAACAAAGCACCTAATTTTTGGAAACATTTACAGAACCCTCAGGAATACCATGGGATATTTTTGTGCTTTTATAGAACAATTCCAAGCAGCACAAATTTTCTTGCCAAAAGAAAGGAATGCCGTACTGATACGATGTGGGGGGGATTTTGTACGCTTTCTCTCTAACGGGCATCTCTCTTTTTCTCTCTGTATGTGTGTGTTCATGTGTGTGTACAATATATACACATACACAGAACCAAAACTTTAGTATTGTCCAGCCTTGTCCTACTTACAAGTTTTCATTTAATTAAAAAAAAATTCTGAAAAAGTTAATAAAATGTTTAGACAAACCTTTCAGTCTTGTGAGCTTAAGGGAATAATCCTCTTTGCATGCCTAATAATGTTGTTGGTGTCTAATGGGATTTCATTTTCACACATGTGGAAGTGTCCTGCGTGAGATATGTTTAACTGCCGGAATAACTTAAAACCTGTGCTAATGTTCCAGGCAGGAGAGTCTGGGCCAGCTGTAGGGCCTTGTTTATTGATCAATCTTTCTGTATGGACTTAGAGAGTCTAGTTCACCAGAGCCTGAACACGGATGCTGATGGCTAAGTCTCTATCAGATGTGTTTGACCATGTGGAAGCTAGCAGATTGTGGTAGTTCCGTGTTAATCTAAAAATCCAGTTTATGGAGCAACTATAGTAATCGTCTATACTAGAGTATGGGCTGGTCTGTTCATTAACTTAAAAAAGATTAATCAGGTGTCTTCATTAATGTAAAAAAGGTGAATCAGATATTTGGAGTCTTTGAAAAAGCCTGTATTAAGAGACCTATTTATTTTTTATCATAATATTAACAATAAATATTTGACATGATGTTAATAAGAGTGACTTCACATTACAAGAATAAATTATCATTCCTAGACAATGCAGAACACACCTTTAGTTTTTTAGTTGTTTTTTAGTTGTTTATTTTTTTTTAGTGTTCCTTTTCCTTTTTCAGTGGTCCTGTTTACAGAGTTTCTCTCAAAGCTCTGTGCCTCTGGTAAGACTCTTCTGTCTTATCAGAAGAACAAAGTTTGTGAAAGAAGGACAGTAAAGAGAAACTGTGTGAGATGATTGGGGGAAAAAATTTTCCTCCATTAAAGGTCAGGCTAATAGAGAGCATGATTTAGAGCAGAATATAGCGGGGACTTTAGTAAGACAAACAGCAACTTTTCATGCTCAGATGGGGATTCTTGGGTTAAATTGCTATCTTTGAGTTCTGAACTTGGAAAGGTATTAAAGTGGAATTAAACCTTTACACAATCCGGCTCTTGTGTCATTCAGGATTTTTTTGGGTTCTGTTTAATTGTACATCACAGCAGGGTTCTGAGTGACTGGTGCTCTAAAGAAATGAGGGGTAGGGTTAAGTCTGCAGCCCACTGCTCTCTGCTAATCCTTCTTGTTCCTTGAAGAAGGATTTACTTTTGCTGCCAGCTTGTGAAAGACTTTCCTCCTCCCGAAGAGATTGTTGTGGCTTTCCTGGGGAGGTGTGGTTGCTATAGCAGGGAGTCACGCCTGGGTATTCTCTCAAACCCTACTGAGAATGGGCCAAAAAGAGCCGAAGAAGAGTAAAACTGGGGATTAAAAAATGGAACAATGGGAGACAGGAAGATAGGAGTGGGAACAAATGGGAATTACAGCACCAAAAATAATGCAAAGTGACAAAAAGAGGAAATAGAAAAATAATAGCTGACAGTCGGACTGAAAAGAGAAACACTACAAAAGAACAATTTATTTTCTACAGGCAAAGAAAATAAAAGGGCATCTGGGAAATAAGGCACAGGGCTGTGTTGAGGGCTTTTTTGGTTCTTACTGTATTGCGAGTATATACGCACCAAGCATACCAAACCTTCTCATACCCCCTTCTCGCTTCCTCCTTTGCCATAATCTGTTTATTCAAAACAAAACCTTCTTGGGTTTTAAACTGTGTGTTTGTTTGTTTGCTGTTAAATGATATTTCTAATTGTGTCTGTTCCTAGGGACTCAGTGGAGGGTAATTCTGGGCTTCTCATATAAAATATTGACCTGTAGATCAATAACAGAAGAAAAGATCCAGCTCTGTTCAAATTCTGTTCTTGAATGCTTTCCAGAGAAATAACTGTCTCCGGGAAAATGCCAGCGGGCACTAGGTTTTGCTGTTGCTCACTGGAGACACATTCTCCAGCCCTTCCCACGGGAAGGCCCCTGACACGGGGCCGTGGCTCGGCCACCATGGGCGCGGGCACTGCGCTGTCCTTGCCCAGCTCATCGCTGCCTCGTACAGAGCTCGCCTTCGGGACTTTTGGATGCTGTGTTTTGCTCCTAAATCCCTTTGCTCTACAAAGCAAACACAGCCTAATTTTGCAAAGATCTGAGCATTTTCACCTCAGTGACAGAAGCAGAAATTTCCATTCGGTTTAAAGTTTGTCACATTACAAATAAAATTTAAGAAGCCAGCCCCACATCTAACAGCAAATCTCTCTGAATGCCTTTCCTGCACCCTACTGCTTTATATATAGGAGAGGCAGAGCCATGTAACAGATGAAACATTTTGTTTATGAAGTGTCTATGTTTTGTTTTATTTCACATGTTTTTGCAATATAGATAACAGATTACACCACAGAGCTTTCATTGCCTTGTGCTATAAAGATACTATAAAGCCTTTCTGGGTATTAATAATAGATTGTGTTGATGAGTTTGGAGAAGCTGGCAATAGACCCCCTGCTGCAAAGACATTAACACCACAGGACTGAGGTATCTTTCCCTTGCAAATCAGTTGCTAAATTGGCTGTGCTGATAGGTTTGGGCACAGGCTCTCGTAGGCAGGCACGGGAAGTTATTTTGTTTTATACTGGCAAATAACGTTTCTTCCTCCTAATGCTCTTGGTTGAGAGGAAAGGCCCTGTGTAAATTCTTTCCCTAAGTCATTCTTGCCAGCCAAGAAATAACTTAGAAATTACATTTGAATTGCTTTGACACATGATTATTTTTTTCTGTAAAAGTGAAGGCCGGGGCAGTGAATCACCAACAGTACAATTTCCCTGCTTATAGGGCCTTTAGGGTGAATTTTCATATAAAAATTATATTAGAAGAATTTCCCTGTGTTGTTGGCGATGTAAATTCAAAGGGAACTGTAAATCCAGTGTGCCACTGAGTGAACAAGAAGGATAAGAGGTCTCGTCAGAGCAGCCAACGTTCAGATGTCCTTGCGCGGGCTGGGCTGAGAAACAGGGCGCCGTCCCCACGCTGAGCGCGAGCCAGTGCGCCACTGGAAATGAGGGCAGTTGTACAGGGAGGAAGTAAAGATGGATTTAGTTTAATATGTGTAAATAATGGAATAAAAATCCAAAGGAAGAAAAATTGTAAAAACTTGGGTTTTGGTAATGCTCTAGCTCAGCAGAGTTGCATCAGAAGTACAAACTCCTCAACACGAACGATGCTTTACAGCACTTCAGTGTAATTTGAAGCAGCACAAAAGGCACAACTGCAGAAGCCTGTTTAGCCTTTTTTTAAACTCGCAGACAAAAATAACATTATTTCCCAAATGTCTGCACTCCCTAAAAATATAATTCTAACAAAATCGTCATATTTTGTTAATCCATTAGGCCTTCTAATTGCAGCCCTGGCTTTATCAATTCAATTGGTGCCCTTAACTTTTATAACAGTTTCTATTCTACAGAACAGATTAGGAGAAAATTGCAGCCATAATCTGTACAGTGCAATTGCCGTGCTATAAAGAGGAATGGGAGTAGCTGAGAAGAGCAATTGGATTCCCAAAGGTGGAGCACAGTAGAGCAATATCAGGGACTTTGTAAATGAAAAATTGTTTTAATTCCCTTCTAACAGCAATAATTCGATTCTTCATAAATTTTTCCATCAAAGCGTTGTAAGGAAAAATGCTATAAAATAGAACTGCATGGCAGTGATGGAAGACAGTTGAACAAAGTGGTCAATTAGGGGATGAAAATTAAGCAAAGAGAAGAATCCATTCTGTCACATTCTGCTTGAAGCGAGAAACTCCTCTGCACTTTGCATTTTACGTTTTACTTTACAGTTAAGGAAGATGTAAGTTTTTAGATCATTCTGGCCTCACTTGAGCAAGTTACATAGGATGGCAGCTTTGTGTTCGGTGTGTCTTTATGCATTTTAGTGAATCCATTTTTTCAGTCTTTTCTGTTTTTCTCAGCATCATGGCTCCGATCCCAGAACCCCCAGTGCCCAGAGCTTTTGGTCAGGGAATGCTGGGCCTGCCCACGGAAGGGCGTTTGAGATGCCGCAGCTGCAGAGCTGGCATTGGGTACTTGGTGCCTGGGGAGTCCTGTGCCCTGAGGACCTCTCAAGAAGGTTACAAGGAGTCACCTGTCACTACATGAGGGGATGACTGTCCTAGTCCGTTTCCCTGCCAAACACCAGCCTGATCAGAGCCAGTGGCAGCCAGGACGTGTCTCGGTGTGTTGGGAGGGCGCTGGGAACGGCTGGTCTGCAGGAAGGCCCCTCTCACTGGGGGAGTGGCTGCAGGGATTCTGTGCCAAAGGGGACATCATCTTGCCATCCACAGATGCCTTCTTTCCTTTGTGAAAACTGTGTAAAGAGAGAAAATTAACACAGGGCAGGAGACTTTTCGGCAGTTGTCATTTCTGTTGCAGTAGAGGCCAGTGATGGTGGGCCAGCTGGTACTGCCATGTGGCAGAGGTACGCGCACCGCCGCTGTCCCTGCCACTAATGGGAAGCAGAGTCTAAAAATGAACCATATCCTGCTCCTATCGGGGCAAATGGGGCTTTTTATTCTTACTACAGTGGGACATAAATCAAACAAAGGGTAATATTCTTGTGGATATGGTTGTGACGCAAGCCATCATCTGGGCATGGCCATCCTGTGATGCTGCCTGGGGCCCGTGTGTGGTGGGCAGTACGGTGACGTGAGCTGGGCTGATGGGTCCGTGTGTGGTGGGCAGCACAGTGACGTGAGCTGGGCTGGTGAGTCCGTGTGTGGCGGGCAGCGCAGTGACGTGAGCTGGTCTGGTGGGTCTGTGTGTGGTGGACGGAGTGGTGACGAGAGCTTGTGGCTCTGACAATGTCCAGGGCCAAACTCTCACCAGCTTCAGAGCGCAATTTCACTTAGCATGGGATAACACGCGGTCTCTATCGTTATTTTATCCATTGGATTGCCTTTGCATGGCAGTACAGCAATTCTCGTGAAAATACACATAAAATGTTCTCGGGGGAAAAGAGTACCTCAGTGCCAAGAAATTCTGCATTACAACCCACATTGTGAAGTGCAGTTTTAAACGCATGCGTTCACCATGCTGTTACTACAGCACCTGTGGATATAGGGTTAATAAATATTCTCTTCAATTCTCCCTGAAGAAGAAAAAGGTTTCTTTGTTTTAGTTTCTCTCTAAATATTACAATTTTTTCTAGAAACTTTTAATTTTTGTGCATGTTCTATTACTACTCGGTGAAAGGGAATTAGCTTTCTTTTACTGAAGTTTCAGCTATGAAATTGGCTTTAATAAACTATGTAATTATTTTTTCTGCAGAGAAAATATTTAAAATGGATTGTTTCTTTTTGTAGGGTTTCTTTTTTTTTTTCAGATCATAAAATTATAATATTTCTGTTTTGCTTTAGTGCATTTGAGATATTTTGAGTGTTCAGAATTCAGTGTAACCAAGCAACAGTTTTTCTTTTTTATAAGCACCCATGAGCTGTAAGACGCTACAGAAATGTTCAGGGCCTATGCTGGAAAAAAACCCCATGCACAGTGTTTTCTCTATTCTGTGTCATCTGAAGAAGACAGAAGTATCACAATTTCTCTCAAAGAACAAATAACAGATGTCATTCGTTAGTAATTTAATTTCATCTCTTAATAAAACTCGGTTGTGTGAAAAGCATGATAATATATTTTTCTTCAGCTCTAACATATTTCGTACCATATGAGTGCCAAGCGAACTCCCAGCCGGCTGCGCAGGCAGGATCGGGATGTCACATACAGGCTATTGGCAGAAAGAAAAGCACCGGAGCTAGAGACTGTGCCTACAATATTTACAAAAGCTCGTGACCACCATCTTTGTATATTTATTAGAGAAAAGCCAGGTATCTCTGTGGTTCCTTGCAACACATGATGTCAGAGTATCACAGACAGGGAAATGATTTACCATCTCTGATAGGCAGGCAGCAGCATCTGTCCTTTTGCATATATCAAACACAGCTTAATAACTTCCTATTTACTGCTGCACGGCAGAGGTCCAGTAAATAAACAACCTGACTGAATTAGTCTATTTTTATACCTCTGTCCTGTATAACAAACCTCTTGAACCACACTTAATGTGAACAGCAAATTTCACACTTCACATAGAGATCTCTCAGCACAGGTTAAATTAGTTATAATAAACCAATTAAAATATATTTGCCCACAGACAGGAGGAAATGAAGGACCTGGGTAAGCAGCAGAAAGGTAAAGGGTGGGTTGTCAGGACATCAGAAAAGTAAACAGCAGAACTGTGATTCTCAGGAGCACAGCAGGGTCAAACTTACTGCGAGATAACTGCGTGAGAGATAATAAATCAGTGGTGCGTATTAAACACCAGATGGTTGTGCCCATGCAGGAAGGCACAATGGATCAGGTAACTGTGCTTGTTTCTAAGGATTACTGATTCAGCCTGACTTCACAGGGATATCCTAACAAATAAAATCTTTATGGCCTCTTCCGCTGGTGAACGTTTTCATCTACTGTTTAGACAGGACCACATGTCTTAGCGTTTTCATTGCCTCTAAAATATATGCAAAACTAATCTGTTAAGTTCACTCCGGTTTAGCTGGTGAATATTTTTTGACTATCTAGTACTGTAAAGTTGCCTCTCAGCGATCATTACAAATACTGAGAGGCACAGGCAGGCCATTGTTCCAAGCTTTAGCTCTGCTGAATCCTCCAAGTGTTTCAGGCATAGAGGCAAACACACTTAAAAACTCCAAAACCTATTGAGTTGTCTTTCAAAATTGTCCAGGCAACAGAATTTATTTATAAAACTCTTGCAATCGTTGATTCAAAACAAGGTTTTCTTGTTCTGCTTTTCTCCTTTGTCCTCTTTGAACAATTTTCTTTGGAATGTTTTCGTTGTGCTTAGGAGTTGGAGATTTCCTGGGGCTTCTAATAAAGGCATTTGATTTCCACTTTCCACATACTTTAACAAGTCCAAGGATTTTGAGGTTTGACATTAACTTAAGAGAGCTGGAGATAATCAGCAATGGGGGTAAAAAGTCAGAGTTATGCAAATGATTTGCAAAATGCATAGAAAGGAAAAGAAATATTTATTTAACTGTGGTTGGTGTGGGACAGTCTTTGTCTCAGCACAGAGTATCTGCATGCTCCCCTTCAAATTTATGGGTTTGATTGAAACCTGTAAAGGGGTGATCTGTAAAGTATTCCTGCTATCCTACACTTCTCAACAGGTTTATTACCATTCGTTTATAAAATGAACAGTCTAATGAGCAGTGTTTTGGATCACGGATATCAAAGTCTGGTCATTTGTCAAGATTAGTTTCCTGTTGTGAGATTGCCTTGTGTAAAAGAAGTGCATAACCTTGGGTTACTCTCTGGAAGCTGAAGAAATACCTGTAAACACTTTGTAAGATAGATTTAATGAAGATTTTATCATCTCAGAATGAAATCCAGCATGGTGCAATACGTGTATGCGTGTTCATGTGAGCGCATGTTATAACACAGAGAGTGCCTGAGTACAGAGCGTGGAATTTTCTTATGCTGACAATGGACAAATTAAAGATATGAAGTCCATGGAGTATTGTCAGACCAGTTTAGTGTCAATTTGGATGAGTTAATACTACACTGACGACAATGTGATTCGTTATAACTAAAAGACTGCCTTTGGAAACGTTGCTGTGAAAGCACCATCTTTCTGGCAATAGTCAATTGCCGATAAATAACACAAAATATTTTCTATTTGTGTGTTAGACCTCTTTTATTTTGAAGAAGAAAAAAGCTGCCCACTCGGTGTGGCAGGGAAGGTGCTGCTTCGGTGAACGCGGCGCTTGACAGCACAGGGCCAAGAGGGAAGCAGCTGATTTTTGCGCCCCAGTCAGGGGAGATGTGAATGGGTGGGGTGTCTGTGCGTTCCTGCTTAAAACTACTTGTAAGCCGCATTACCTTTGTGTTTGCGCTGCCACGGGGCGCTGCCGCATTTTGTGCTTTGCTGGGAAGGAAACGCGAGGCAGGCGCCGCGGGACGGGGGGCTGTGCGCGCTCCCGCGGACCGGGCCCCGGACCCGCATCGAGCCCCGGCCCGGGGAAGGCTCCGCGGGGGCGGCCGGGCTGGGGCTGCCCGCCGCCTGCCTGGGGCGGCCGGGCCGTTCCCCGGGCCGGGCCGTTCCCCCGTTCCCCGGGCCGGGCCGTTCCCCCGTTCCCCGTTGCCGCGGCGGCGTTGCGACGGTTTTTACACAGCGCGGTGCCGGCGGCGGGAGCTTCCCCGAGTGCCCCGACCGGCAGCGCCGATTCCCAACGCAGACGAGGCCGCGGACCCTCCGCCCGCTCCCGCGGCCCGTCCGCGCCCCGCGGGGAGCGCGCGGTCCCGGGCCCCGCGGCGGGGCCCTTCCGCGCGCGGCCTCGCGACAGCGGCCTCGGGACAAAAGAGCCAGGCTTAATTAAACTGAGTCAAATCGGTTTAAGCGGTTAAATAGAAACAACTTTTTAACGTGCTGAAAATCCGTTTGCTCTTTTTTCCCCTTTGTGTTTTAATCCCTTCAGATATGTTGTTGTGTACAGATAAAAATATTTCCCGCCGAGGAGTTTGCCAGCTAAAGCATTGTAATGTTTTTGTGGTGTTTACTAGCCACAACATAAAATGCTATTACTGTTAAAGTTTGCACCCAGCTGAACCTCGCAGACAAAGCCAACAGACGTGATGTACAAGGTGCCTATTGACAGGCAGTGCCCGCGGGTCCCGCGTGCCATCAGTGTCCCCTCAGTGTCCCCTCAGTGTCCCCTCAGTAGCTTTAATTCCTTAGGTACCAGACCAGCGCCACGCATCCACCTTGTCTGGCTTGTGCCATGCCCAGCCGTTACCGTGCGGCCACGGGCGTGCAAAGATGCTCACCAAGCCAGCAAAGTCGATAGCGCAGATCTGTCTCTTTTATTAGATCGAAAGATACAGATGGGGAAACCCACAAGTTCTTGGGCACTCAGCCTTTCTTTGGATGCTGTATGCAAATGTATTTACATTTTCTTTTCCTCCTGCCCATTCTGTGACTCTGTCATTTTGTGGAGGAGCTGGTGACTTCCATTTTGCTGTCGTCCTCAGCTCAGACAAAATGGAGGCTTTGGAGGAATCAGTAGCTACCACAGCCTGTGCCTTCGAAAATCGAAGATAATAGCCTTTTATGAAAAAGGTGATAATTCTGAGGATGAAAAAAAAATCAGCATCCCCCATCCTAAAAGGTGGAACCTCCCTTTTTTTCCTGTGAACACGTGGGTGCCGTTGTGTTAATTTCATTGCCAAAATGTAAATATTAATGCACCTTGCACTTTGATGTATTGCCATAAAGGACACTGAATTTCAAATCGCCAAGCCCACTGTGTGATACAGGGATGTAACTTAGCTATTCATCTTTATTTGAAGCAGCCCTCTTCCTAAAAGCTCACTTAGGGAGATTCCAAGTTGCTATTAGAAAAGCAAAATAAAATTAATCTAAATCATTCTAACTTTATCTTAGAAAATTAATGATGGGTGAAAGGGGGGGTTATAAAGGTTTAATAAGAACTAGTCTGGAATACAGTGTGTATGCTAGAGCCTGTGATTAGAGTGGTAATTTAGCAGATTGTATCACTGCCCATCTCTGCCAAAGGATGTTTCACACCATTTAAAATGCACAGTACTCCCTTCAGAGACAGGTTGTTCTGGAATAACTCAACATCCAAAGAAAAGCCGTGTTATTTCACTCCTCTCTTTATCAATTGCATGTGTGCAGATGCGTGTGTGTGTCGTCCTCTCCTCAGCGATGGCACTACGTTTTCATGCTTCTTTCATGTGTGTTCATTTATCAGCCTCCTCAGAGACAGACAATACCAAAAATGGAAAGTCATGAAATCTATTCAGAATAGGGTTTAAGTACTGAAACCAGAGAGCCTGTACAAAACAGAGCATGAATTGGCTCTCCCTCTAAAAGGTGAATTAAAATAAATTTGGTTTTGAATCAGTTATCCAAACTCTCAGAGCTCCTTTCTGTTTCTCATTTTGAAGAGGAACAAAACAGTGCGATAAGGACAAATCTTAGTGGATTTTATCCAGCAAAGGTGATTTGGGAATCTCTAGACCAAAGGGATTGAGATTTGAATAAATTGCATGCCTGTGATGTTTCCAAGACTAAGGATGCAAGGCTCCAGTGTGCAAAAGCATGAGCCAAGCTGATCTGTAGTTAAATTCAAGAATTTGCTGTATTTAAATTCATGCGGTGTATGATCTGACATTCCCTTAGCCTTTCCCACCTCTCTCTTTTACAGGCTATTTGCTGCTAAGTGCAGTGGCTGCATGGAAAAGATCGCCCCGACAGAGTTCGTGATGCGAGCCCTGGAGTGTGTTTACCACTTAAGCTGCTTCTGCTGCTGCGTTTGCGAACGGCAGCTGAGGAAAGGGGACGAATTTGTTCTTAAGGAAGGACAGTTGCTCTGCAAAAGTGACTATGAAAAAGAGAAAGACTTGTTGAGCTCGGTCAGCCCGGACGACTCAGACTCAGGTGAGCTTTTCCCACACCCACTCCGACTGGAAAAGCCGCAAGGGTTTGGAGAGCTGTCTTGTAGAAAAGCGTATCCATTTACACATCCACCTGATCTATATGCACATGCCACCCATGCAAAGTAGCAGGTACAGCTACAAAAAATCCCTGCTGGCAGTCTGTTCTCTCTAACTTGTCTCCCTTCTTGAACTTGCTGCTTAGTAAAGGACAGAAGCTTTTTGTTTAAATCAAGGTGTTTTTCTGTAAGATGACAGAATGTGAATCAGACTGAGTTTAGTTACCTGAGACCTCCCTCAAAGCGTGCTGTTTCCCATAGGCATTCTTCCATCCACGTACATTTTTCAGGGGATTTTCTGCACATACGCTTTCAGCACTGAGTGAGGAAAATGGGCAAAGTAGTAATATGATTTTCAAGAGTATCCTCTCTGCCCATCACACACAGTAACTTTAAGAAAAACTACAACTGCAACACAGAAGTGCGAAGGAGAGAATCTGAAAGAAACGGAGGAGCGGGTTTGTGCTGCAGCAGCAGCCTGCGCAGCGCAGGCAGCCAGGGCAGCTGCCCGCTTGGCGAGGCCGCCTGTGCATCCACTCCCATTAAGGCAGGCAAAGGGGCTCACACAAAAAGAAAATTAATAAGCAATAGCTTGCATGAGGAGTTTAGGAGAGACTGTCTCGGGATGCTTTCAAGCCAGCTATGCTGCTTGGCTCTCCTGACTTCCATCCAGGCTAGTCCCTGGCAGTGTGTCTCTTCTGTGGTGCTAAGGCTGCAGGTTCTGGTCATCTCTGTAGCCTGCCTGCTGTTTGTGTCTGAGCCCCAGTCTGCTGTCAGCCTGGGAGATCGCGTGTTGACCCAAGGATAGCTGCGTGCAGTACAGAGGTGAGGCATGCAAAGTTTCCTGTTACAGATCTCCAAGTGTCTGTGAGGTCCTGAGCTGTTCCTGATGAATGTGAGCTGTTTAGGATCAAAGGACAGCAGCCTCGATTTCTCACTAAAATGCACTACCAATCTGCAGTGTGACCTCTCTTTTCAGAGGGACCTGGGGTTTGAACAGTATGATTGCCAGAGTCCACACCACTTGCGCAGGGGTCGAGGCAGAGGGTCACCATACTGTGACCTGAGCTTTTGCCTTCTCAAGAAGACAGTGGAGCCCTCGTACCTGATAGCAGCTCTTCACGGTGATGGACAGACAGATGCTTCCTTTCCTCCGCCCGTTTCCTAGAGAAGGTTTTAAAAGAGAGTGAGCAAAATCTGCTTGCTGTCTGTCCGGGACTGGGAACACAGTATGGGACAAATAGTTCACGTGCTGGATTTTGGTTCTCCAGTCCAAAACTCGAGATATCTATTGGTGGTCACAATGAGGACTGGCTTTCAGGCTCATGGGCAGTTCCAGGAGAGATGAGATGCCTCCTTCCAGTGCCATATGCACTCAGGGAGACTGGAAACCTCCTGCTGCCAGTGCGCCCTGGCCGATCCCAAGGCTAGAGGCAGTGTGTGCACAAATTGCTGCCAGCCATCATAATTGCACACTGGTTTCCCAAGAAAATGTCTAAGAAAATCACCAATTACCATTCCATTAGGCGTACAGATGACATGAATGTTTGCCTCTGGTTTATGGGAAAATGCATTATTCCAATTTAGCTAGGAGCAGTAATTATCCTTAATCTCTAATCTGAGAGTTGTATTCTCCACATTGCTGAAATTTATATTTTCATGTCAGAAATGTGGCAAGACAAAGGTCACTGCTGACTCAGCAGGACATGCGGGACCCTGGCCTTTCTCGGAGCAGCGTGTTATTTATTGCCATACTGTATTTGCGGGACCGTGAGTGCTTTGCTCTGTAAATCTCCTATCAGAGCGTTTGGGCTCTGTGTGAATCTGCCTGGGGCCTGTGAGCTTCCTGCTTGCCCTTCAGCATTCATTCCCACCGCCAGCTTCAGCATCCTGCTGTCGGTCTGTGTCCAGACAAACCCTTGGAAGGGCTGAGTGTGAGGGGCTGTCCCCCGCACAGCGATGCCGTGGGATCCTCCCTGCCGTCCTCTCCCACTCAGGCACGCGTGGCTGCTGTTCGCCACCCGGCTGCGTTCGAGGTCTGCTGTGGGCACGGGCCAGCTCTCCTTCAGGGCCTGGTTTTGTATTTTGTGATCAGCAGTATGCTACCAACGTGGCACAAAACAGCCTTGGTTTCAATTTCATTTTTCTTACTCCTGGAGATGCTTTTTTCCCCTCATTATTCTCAGCCAGACCCAAACCTGAAAAACAAGTTGACAAATTAAATGGGATGTTTTGTCTCCCGTTGTCTAATGCATTGAACACAGATCTCCCGGATGCCTGCGTGAGAGCAAATGATTGCACATGGCCCTGGCTGCAAATGCTGTCCTTCTCCAATCAAATATTTGTCCACTGGACACAAAAGTAATTCTCCAGTGAGCAATATTAATCCTTGCGAACCTTTCCTTAGAAATGGCATGCTGGAAAGTTAATAATGTCATGGTTATTAAAATGACTGAACTTCTCTTTAATCATTGGGCAGAAGATGCTTATTAAAGTAAAAGGTGATTAGATTACTAGATGCATAATAATCAAACCCTAAAATGAATTAAAGTCTAATTTGTTAATTCCCCAAACGTAATCTTTGAGTGTATAACAATTGCAGTTCTTTTCTTCATGTTCCCTTTGATAGTGTATTAATGTTTTCTGGAAGAAAAAATCAGTAGTCTGGTGAAATAATATGTGCTGAGTTGGAAAGTTGTTCTTCACAACAAAATTTGTCCTTACTCTTCAACCTTTGCCACTGCAATTGCGATTTCCAAGTATAAGGTGCTAACACAGGCGGTATCACCAGATTGTATGAATATTTAGAATTTATCTATAGAAAATACCAACAATCTATTCCGTCTACACAAGCATGTATATATTTCTGTGTACGTACCGAGACAGAGAGCTTTGTGCATGCACATGTAGACACATTGAAATACACAGAGAGAGGACACTGATGCCTTCTGTGGGATACAGAAATGAGATGGCAAAGATTGTATTTCATATTTATCTCTCTTCAAAACATTCAGAATAGAAGCTGGAATCTACACCATATTTTGCTAAAGAGACGTTGAGGTATTTTTGTGATACTTATGCTGTTGTGCTGCCGTGGCAGTGCGGGCAGCAGCACCTCTCTGTGGCTAACGCTTCGGGAGGAGATGCGGCCCGGTGTGAAGGGAGGGGTGTGCGTCGGTCGGTGAGGCTGCAGCAGGTGGGCACAGGGGACCGAGCGATGCTGGAAGGGCACAAAGTCTCTCTGTGCCCTACTCCTGGAACTATCAAAGCATATTCTGAATTTCCATCCCCTGATCAGTCAATTAAAAATTCAACACATTTTTATGCTTTTGTGGCATTTGATTTAGGCAGTGCACACAAATCTAAGATAGTCTCTTCCTGCCTGTGGTTGCTTTAGGTATTCGAATAAACCTGAGATAATAGTGGAGCCTGGTGACCAGTCTGGCAGCTGAACAGCAGTTCTCAAGCGCTTTGTTGTCTTGGTGGAACAAGTACAATGTTATATCCTGTTTATTTTTCACCAGTTAAAAGTGATGATGAAGATGGAGATGTTAAGCCCACCAAAGGACAGGTCACCCAAGGAAAAGGAAGCGATGATGGGAAAGACCCAAGAAGACCTAAACGGCCAAGGACAATACTTACTACACAGCAGAGACGAGCATTCAAAGCATCCTTTGAGGTGTCTTCCAAGCCCTGTAGGAAGGTACGTGCTTCGTCAGGGACCTGAAGTCAGCTCTGACACCAGGCCATGGGGGTGGCAGGGTCAGGCCACAGCTCCAGATACCCCCCTGCCCCTTCCCAGGACAGCAGCAGCTGCCTTGGGGTGAGCACAGGTAACTGTTTCCTCCCAGGTTTGATTGGAAAAAAATGGAGATGCATCCTGAAAGCTGTCGTTTTTGCAAGAAGTGGCATTAATTTGCTGACAAACAAAGTATGTCTTTTGGGACAGTGCTGTGTGTGTTTTTGCCATTTTAAAGTATGAAATTGTACCTCAACAATATAAAAAATGTTAATAGCCAGATTTGTATCTTTTTGCACAGAACTGTTTTATGGGTAAAATAAATATAATTAAATGATTTAGCGTCACTTTACACAGCTCAGGCTATTTGTTCAGTACTTATGACACTGGTAGTGACATGAAGGGAAGAACGTGACCAAACTATGCAAAAATATGAGGGATTTTTAAAAGTAATTCTGTACGTGCAGTTTTTATTGTAAGTACAGGCATATTCCTCCTAACATAACTGATTAGTTTTTTAAAAAAATATTTAAAATTACATCAGTAACCATTTCCTCCGTTAGGTCAGAGAAACACTAGCAGCTGAAACAGGACTCAGCGTGCGAGTTGTCCAGGTCTGGTTTCAAAACCAAAGAGCAAAGGTAAGTTGTTTGTCAAGTTCTCAAAAGTAAAATGCAAATTGTCCTCCAACACATCTCTTCCCCTCCCCCTAAATGCAGTACGTACCACGGAGATCCCAGGGATGGAACTGTACGTATTTTGCATTCACTGCTGTCTACATCCCTACAAGAAAGACAACTTGCAAACACAGACACTAAGTTCATGTGCTCATAGCAGCGTGAGGTTGGGAGTAAATTTTGCATGCAAATACAAGCTGGAAACTGAAATGTTTAAGCTTATAGATGAAACTGAACCCACAGTGGTGTGTGCACAAATAACCACATCTGTATTAATTGATTTGATGTTTGCAGAGAGTTTTATAAGGAAACAAAATTGTTGCATTCAGAGCCTGAGATTGTTCTGTTCTTCCTTTTTTATTCAGATGAAAAAACTAGCACGAAGGCATCAGCAGCAGCAAGAGCAGCAAAACTCGCAGCGACTAGGGCAAGGTAGGGGATTTGTGATGAAGGCAAAGCATGAGGAAAAGAATCCGCGAGGTTTCTTGAAGTGCTGTTCCCACGTACTGTCTCAAGTACAGCCATCCGGGGCATGCGCGTATCTGTGGGTAACGTGTGCCGTCCTCAGCGGGAACACACAGAGGTGCTGCCTCTGAGTGCCTGCCCCAGGTTATCCCAGAGTTCTCCCACAGAGCCAGACCTGAGCGGCTTACACAGAAGCTGTTACTGCTTTTCTAGAATAAATGTGCAGTACAGAGGCGCTTTCACTGAAGGAAATCTCCAGGAGCCTCACTCCAGGTAGATCCTCCAGTTTGTTTTCTCCCAAAGGAAGGGGGACCGTGCTCAGCGGGGCACCTGTAGGCTGCTCGCAAGGCACCGGGAGCCCCTCCTGTGCCGCGGCAGCTGGCTGAGCCCTGGGGCAGGAGCTGCACAGAAGCACCAGGGCTTGCCCTGCTGCTCCATGGATGCTCTTGAGGTTCTTCAGCCCCAAATCCTCTTTATGGATAGCCAGAAAAACTGGTACCAGCAGAAGCTAGAGTATAACAGGGCTGTGTCACACACAGGACAGACTTTGGGAAGATAGGGTCCAGCAGCCAGGAGGTCCAGAAATGATATAGTCAAAAATTACAAGTCTTTCAACTTACTTCTCAGGACTGTACTCAGACAAAATTTGGAAGGCTCCTCTGAGTGACAGGATACACCTAGCCGCGCTCACCCTGCGCTCGCGTTCGGTATTGCCACTGATGCCGTTGTCTGCTGCCTCTTTTTTCCTAAGCATTGACTGTGCCCTTCTGTTTGCTTTGCAGAAGTAATGTCCAACCGGATGGAAGGGATGATGACATCTTACACACCACTTGCACCACCACAGCAGCAGATTGTAGCAATGGATCAGAGCAGTTATGGCACAGACCCCTTCCAGCAGGGTCTTACCCCTCCACAAATGCCAGGCGACCACATGAACCCTTATGGTAAGGCATGCATCACTCCGCCACATCAGAAATAGCAGGGTTCCTGTGCTGGTGGACGCACCACAGGTTCAGCAGAGCTACTTGCTTTTATAGTATTTTTTTCTGGGATTTGTACCAGGGAGTTTTTACAAGTCAGATTTTTGTGTATGTTTTCATGTACACATAAGGGGGTAGAAGAGAGCTCATTCCAGGCTCTGAACACCCTTCAGAACTATTTCACAGTATAATCCTAGTAAATGATAAACCAAGCAACATCACCTCTCCAGCTCCACTTTCTTAAACCACTATTCAAGACATTGAAAAATAAACAGTACCAAATTCTGGCTCCCTCATAAGTTTTTCCTTTTTCCTAGAAGCTTTGGGAAACAAGTGCCTCGAAAAGTGGTCTAATAAAGAGAAGTAATTTATTCATTTCAAAATGAGTAAGCGCTCCTCTAAGATCCCTCAGATTGGATGCATGGATTTGTTGAAGAAAGTTCTTGAGCTACTAAGAGAGGTGTAACTACAGGACATTTATCCTGTGTAATTTTATTCTGTGCCCAAAATCAAGATATTTGTTTGCTTTCATGAATTCCTGACCACACACCATCAAGTGGATAGGTACACCAAATACATCACAAGCATTAAATGCCTAATAACTATTTCTGGACAACTGCAGTGTGGCATTTAAATAAAATGTAAGAGGATTTCTGAGACTGCGATTGTTGGCCTTGCTGTAGCCCACAAGTGCCTGTTATGTCAGACTTGTTTCTGCTCACCAGGAGCACTTCATTGTAGAGGTCCACGTGCCTGTCACTCTCATGAGCATGGCATGCACAGGCCAACAAGAAATCTGCTTTGGGTCGGTGTTGTTACTTTTCCCACTGAGAGAAGTCCGTGGTACACATCAGGCAATTGGTAAATCCTGTAAGCAGCTGAGGACATCTGAAGGGCAAATGAGCATCAGATGGCTTGTGATTTTGTGGCAACAATTAGCTTGGCTTTCTAAGCAAAACCCTTGAGAGGCAAACCCCAAGCCATTTGAAATGAGTGCATGAGGAAACAGAGCTGGACTAACACTTTCTTAGCACTCACAGGACCAGAGCTCCTTCTGGTACCTTAAGAGTTGAAGTACGCAGAATTCTTAGTTGCTAAGGGAAGTAAAAGGTACTGTTACAAAACAGCCCAAAAAGAGTGGAATGTTCTGAAATAATGCATGTTTACAAGTGGAGCTCACTTGAAGTCAGGGAAGCAGTCTCCTCCTGGATCCCATTACGTTTGTAGATCTGTCTTTTACCCTGGGTGTAAGCAAAGACCATTACTGGTTACGGCTCTCAGAGCCCTGTGCCCTGTTGCAGGCGCTCTGTGTCTGGTCCCACCTTCCCTGGTGGCCCCAGTGCCCTCGCAAATGCCGGATCCCAGCTCACGGAGAGCCGAGGCCCTGCCCTTCCCCGGCACTGTTTGCACCCCTCATCAGCCAAGACTCTTGTGCTGCTGACTGAACTGTAAATGAAATCCTGGCAGATTTGAGTGGCACTGCTGCCAGCTGAACTCTGCAAATTGGGTGCTAGCCTTCCTCTTTGTGGGTCAGACCCTTAGAGCAAAATCACAATAACATGTAAAAAACAAACCCAGGAGCGTTCGCTTTTGCTGCAGCGTGCAACATATGAGCCTCCGTGTGTACTGTGTCCTCTGGCTGCACAGAATCCAGCTTAACATCTACTTTCATTTGCAGGAAACGACTCCATTTTTCATGATATCGACAGTGATACCTCTTTAACTAGCTTGAGCGACTGTTTTCTTGCCTCTTCCGAAGTTAACTCCATGCAGGCTAGAGTAGGAAACCCCATTGACAGGCTGTACTCTATGCAGAGCTCGTATTTCGCCTCATGAAAATCAAAGAAAACAAACAGTCGGCGTATATTTAGCCAGTGACTTTTTCCAGTGCAGACTCTACAGCCATATGTTGCCCAGCTCTTCCTTCACAGTGACTCCTGCTGCCTCTGGACTGCAAAGAGCATTTTTAGGAAGACTGTATCTGTGTGCATATATGTGTCTGTATGTATGTATACCTATATTAATACCTACCTACATACATACATACATATATATATATATATATATAAACAAAACACATCCACCAGTCCCATACCCTTGATTCCCAGCTTGCACCAGACCACGAGGAAAGCACGGAAGGAACAGAAGACTCTGCTCTTCAGCAGCCTTTGGTTTGGTTTGAGCTCATCGTTGTAAAGGAAATGGATTTTGCGGAAAGCTAGACCTTTTCCTCCTTTCTCTCTTCCTTTCTTTTGGATGTTTAAACTTTTTTTTTTTTTTTTTAAAGCCACTGATACTGACATCAGTCGACCATATGACAAATAAATCAAAGAAACTGGAGATTCCTCCGTTTTCTTACTGCATGATTCATACTATGTTGTGGATAAATTGCCATTTGAGCTGTGAGAAGTTAATGTAAATGTGACGTTCAACATTTGTTTCCTTTCTACACTTTTTCTACATAACCTAGATCTGCTCATTAGTTTATAGCCCTTATGATACTGAGGAACCTGGTTAACGATAATATTTATGGAGAAAGCCAGTGATTTCATAATAAGAAAGGTCTATGACCCTGGAGAGGAGATGCATGTTAGGGACAGAGGCTTTTAGGTTAGTATTGATCTTAAATAATTAAAACTAAAGGTGCTTACAAGACAGTTTAATTTTTTTTGAAGTGTGAGAATAAAACTTTTACATTTGTTTGTAAGTATTGCAGTGCCAAATTTCAAGTCTAGACCATGATTGGCAAACGTGTTGTTCATTCTGTTCTGTTTGTTTATGTTTTGCACGAGGCATAAATGTGCTATGCTCCATTGTCCATCCAGAATAATTAAGCACTCCTTCAGTTAATTATCTCGCCTCAGCAAGAATCTATGCTATACAGTTCTAGCCTGAACCATCAGAAGTCCTGAAGTGTGCATCAACTGGGGAAAAAAAGTGTGAAAGAGCTTACAAAGGGAGGGTTAGATGTGTTGAGCTGGAGTCAAACCCAAGTCCTGCAGCTCTCATGCTGGTGGGACTCCTGCGTTTACACCTCCCCTGTTAGTGCAAGCGCAAGACGGGCAAGTACACACAGGGAACGTCCCAGCTGAAGCCTGAATGTCTTGGATGCTGAAGTTTGAGCATATGTCACATAGGTTTTTGTAGGGCATAAAATATTATAAATAATAATAGTATAGTATAAATATTGCCTGGTGATAATTATAATGTGGAGAGGCAGACAAGTACGGTCATGGCTTGTAGTGGAGAAAACTTCATGGGGAAAATTTGCCACGGTAATATCAGTAATTATAGGGTGTGTTCAAAATAGAGCTCATGGGGAAAGATTGGCAGGATAGGCACTTTCTTAAATAAATACCTTTAATATATTGACCATAATAGCTGAAAACAAGTCCAAAGCGTTGGCTAATCCGACTCCTCCGGGCCGAGGACAGTACCAGGCTGGGACTGTAGAGGCTCCCAGGGGGCTCAGCACCTTCTGCGCGACACAGGGACCCGCAGCCTCAGCATCCAGGCAGGGAGCAGCCCGGGCAGGCACCGCGGCTTCGGCAGAGGGGTCCTGCTGGGGAGCCCTGTGGAGAGCTGCCCAACCCTTCGCTGGTGGAGAAAGGCCCTACTCGTGTCCCGGAGCGGTGGGTGGCAAGGAGCGGGCGATAGGTCCAAGGGAAAAAATAAGATCACGTTCCTCCCCAGTGTGAAAGCATGGGCCAAGAGGTTTCTTGAAAAAGCAAAGTTTTATCTGGAGAATAAGTGTGTGCATTTTCGCTCTGTGGAGGGGAGGAAAGCTCTGGGGGAGAAGACTATGCATGTGCAGTGCGGGAGAGCAAAGCGCAGACCCAAGGTAAACCCTTCCCGCTGCGGCGCGGTGGCAGACGCACTGTCTGCCGCACATGCAGCCCTTTGCAAGTGAAGGGCCTGGTGTCTTTGCGAGGGTGCTGGGGAGATGCTCCCTCCCTGCGGGTTCCCATCTCCCCGCGCTGCAGCGGCAGCCCCAGCTGCTGGCTGCCGTGCCCAGGGAGATGGGTCTGTCGCACCCGTATGCTTTTGCTAGCGACCGTTCTCGCTTTCTGACAGGGATGTGGACTTTTAGTTGACGGTTGTGAGGCCCTGGATATGTTTGGAAATGGGAAGAATTTTCTTTTCTTACCCATCCGCTTCAATTATTTTTCCCTTTCCTTATACATCAGAATAAATAACAATTTCCTTTCTCTCTGTATGATAGCAGACATCTATAAAGAACTCAGGCGATCCTCACTGCTCATAGGGCAGAATGCAAGCAGATTTTCTATGGCACATTATAAACATTTATCACCACCCATCTCAATGGATTCATCAAGTTTTCCTCCCCACCCTTCTGCTGTGCTACTTTAGAGTCATAGAAAAGCATCTTTGCCATCTTAGTCGTAGGGGGTTTATAAACTCCACACATAGGCACAACCTTGCTTCATCCCTCATTACTGGCAGGATCAAAATGGCATTTTTAGTGTTTACAGGGACTTCTATGAGAACTATAACATGACCTACAGTTTGGAGAACTGCCTTGTCCCAACTCTACCTCTGCTTCTGGGCTGGATGTTGAAAAAACAATCAATTTCCAAGGAAAGAATCAGATATTCCATTTTATAGCTGAAGTAACTGTAATGTGCTGATTTTTTGGATGACCTTTTTTTCTTCTTTTCATTGCTTGTACATACCATCTCCTCTTCCCTTCGTGTGTTATCTGACAATGCCTTAGCTGTTAGTTTCCCCATATTCTACCATCCCTGGTGCCACGCGCACGACGCAGTCGAGCCCTCTGGCATGCGTAACGGTTCCCATATCACTGTGGGTTGCTGCTGGTCAAGGGAAGGAATGCATAGCCAGTAATTTCCAGTGGACTCGTTATAGCTGGCAAAGGCCAAAGTTCATTAAAGCAAAATAAATGTCACTTTTTTTTTTTGTGGAATGAATTACCCTACTGGAGTGTGATCATTGTGGTTTTAACCTGGGACCTGCAGTAAAAGATTATAGAGCAACCTCTGACCTTTTTGATTTCTGCTTTACTCTTCTATTGTCAAGGGAGTGTCACTGATCAGGTGAAAGTAAAATGTTTAATGGGCCATATCACAGTAATATCTTACACTGAGTCAAATTGATAAACTCTTGCCAAAAATTCTTAGCATCTGGCACTTCCACGGAAACCACAAACAATGATTGCACATATGGGAGCTTGAGGGCTAGAGGTCATGACAGCAGTTTATTACATGCACCTTACAGTGATCATTTTCCCTAGGAAATTAACCCCTCTCTCATATAAATGCATCAAGTGAGCTCTTCACAGTGGTTCAATCATGTTCTTTTGGCTAAGCAAGGAGTACATGTTAAGCTAAAGTGGTGACAAGATGCAATTAAGTAAAAGATGATTGATTAGGTTTCAGTGTTTGCTCAATAGTCTTTAGAAACGATGACTGTGAGATCGGAATGAACGTGCCAGGGACAGCATCCTCAGAGGGCTGTAAGGTGCAGTCACCGGCTCTGTAATGCCAGCACACAGAGCTCCTGGCACTCAGAAATGGCTCCAGAGCAGCGTGGCCCTCGGTCCCGCTGCCGGGCTCTTGGCCGGGCAGCAGCACATTTCCGTTTCCCGGCTGGCTGTAGAGGGAACGATGCTGTGCTGTTCTCCATCCCTCGATTCGCAGCACTGCGGGTTGAACCCTGTGTCGGGTGGGGAATGTGTTTCAGCCATTCCCTGGAAGACGATTCTGTTGCTGTAAGTAAAGCGTGGTGGTTGCGGTCACTAAGATTGAAACGTCATCCTAGGCATTTTGATCTCATTTTGTTTAAACTCTGTCATCAAAAACATCCGGATCACTTGGCTCAGTTGCTGCTACCCGTGCCTGAGGTGTGACTCCCCTGAGCCTCCCGACGGCTGCTGCGAGGGTTTTCCAGACCCACCCTGCGCAACTCAGAGGAGTAGTACCAAGTAGTACCGGCTCCTCTGAAGGGGCCATTGCCGCTCGTCAGCAGCACCTTGGCCGCCTCGCTGTGCCATCATTGCACAGGGAAGGTCCTTCATGCCGTCAAACCATCTGGGGGTGATGTGAACCCACTTACCTCTTCCTACTGTGCTCAGGACTCCCCTCCAGTTCCCTTAAGGACCAGACGTATGTCCCAAGCCGCCACCCCAGGGAACCCAGCTCTGTGGTACAGCTAGGGATGCTGCAAGCTGGGGTTTGTGAGTGCACGTCTTTGAATCGTGTCATAAAAATTCTGGTTGTGTCCAAAAGTCACTAGAAATTAACAGCAGAATCCAGGAGGAAGGGAAGGGTTCTTACAAGCCTGGCGCTTGGTGACAGCAGAGAAAGGACAGAGAGGCTGCCGAAGCCCATCAAAGCCGTGGGAGGTGGAGCCGTGGCACCCAAAGACCCAAGTGCTCAGCGCTGTACATGGTCCCACGCCCAGACCGCAGATTGCACGTCCGAGCAGCCACTCCCTGCATGCAGGCCCATCGCCAGCCGCCCTCCCCGCCATGGTGGCACAGGCCAGCCGGCTGCCACGACGCAACTGCGTGGCCAGGGCTTCAGGGGCGTCTGTCCTCTCTGCTTAGGGGGTACTTGGGTGCTTGCTCACCTCTTGGCAGGTACCTGGAGTCTGGCTTTGGTGGGATTTCAGCACAGTCTTGCTCACTGGAGGTCTGTCTGAATAAGCAGCCAACCGTTTGCCCTCCTCACGGGGCAGCTTGGGACCCCCAGCTCCGTGCGCTCGGTTTCTGCTCGGCAGTGACTGTGAAGGGACCACCAGATACTTTGCATTGGGAACTCTGTTTTTAAGTGAACACCCTATTTTTTAGCTGTGTATGGCTGTATTACTTGTATATTTATATATTCTGTATTTATGTTATTGAAATGTAGTATTTTGTAGCTGTCTGTTACAATTTGTTTAACTTGTAAAAAAAATATGATTATGCTCTCTCATACTTAACCAGTTGCCTCTCACCGTAGATTCTCTGCTCCTTTCCCTCTGTATTGGTAAGAAACCACCATAATGTATGTAGATTGGATTTTTTTTTTTTAATTAATTAATTTAAGTACTTGTCATTGTTAAATTATTTATTAGTGTTTTTAAATTTCATTTCATTGCTTTCTTTTTTTTTTTTTTTTTTTTTTTTTTTTTTTTCCTGCCACCATTGCCTGGCAGCTAAGTTACATGAGTTTCTCATACAGTATGCTTCTTCCCATGTGCACACATACACACACAAAACAAAAATAGAAAAAGAAAAAATAAAAGAGAGAGATTACACTTCAGTATATTTGTAAATAAAAGCAATCTGTAAACACAGCAGGATTTTCTTTCAGTGTGCAGTTCTTTCTTTGCCGTTGCAGACTGAAAGCATGGTCTCTGTACTCTGGGGATGGCACCGCTGGCCCCGCAGGCAGGGACGCCGGGGAGCCGTGACAGCTGGGCACCCCTCTGGTGTTTCGAGCGGTGTGGGGCCGCAGCACAGACTGCTCGGTGTGCCCCTCTTTCCAAGGGGAGGCACAGCAAGGACAGGGCCTGCTGTCACAGCGGGCATTGGGCTCTGCAGGCTGAGCTCCTCGCGGGCGCTGGGGCCAGCCTTTCACACGTCCTTGTCTGCTGCTTTAGGATGGGAGCCATCTGTAGGGACTGGCGATGGTGCAGCCAGCCCAGGCGTGCTGTCAGGGCCAAGCTGGTGTGAGGCAGGAGCCGCTCATTCCTGGCAGCACCAGGAAGCCGTACTATGAAGCACGAGGATGTGACCAGTGAACTGCAATAAGCCCGTGGCCTTTTGGGCATTCCTGGGGCCATGACAAGCCTGGCTGCACCACTCCTGCCACTGGCCACAGACACAGCTCTAGAAGAAGCCAGGGAAATATCTGCTCATTACAGCAAATGGCTTACACCACGAACACAGCAACTCACTGGGCCGCTGCTCCATCCATTACGCAGCAGAGGTCCAGAGGAGCAGCGTTCAGACGATGCATGAACTGCTTCAGGGGAAGATGCCAGTGCTCATTGCCGCCATCTGCCGTGGCGATATCCGAGAGCCAGATAAGCTTGCAGAGGCAAGGGATATTTGCTCTGCTAACAGCAGCGGTCTGGGTGCCCCCTCAAGGTGCCTGCTGTGTGCCAGGGCTCAGCAGTCCGGCAAGGAAGGGCTGACACCGTGCAGCCCCTGCTCCTGTGCCCTGGCTGGCGACAGACAGAGATGGGGTCCTCACCTGGTGAGATGGTGTCCAGTCCTGTCCGCTCAGTTTCGGTGTAAGACACTGTTAACAGGCTCCCTTGAAAGTTTGCCATTAAAATGCTTTTTAAGATGAGAATTATAATTTCCAGCTAAAAGCTGTTTTTCACCTAGAGAAAGCATATACGTCTTAGTTTTCCAAAAAAAGAAACAAAATGTCTCAAATTGAAAAACTCTGACTGAAACTGACTAGGTATCCAATAGACACTGTGAGACAAGAACATTTTCTGAGATATTCTTTGAAGAAGAGAAGCAAAGCAGCACAAATGCAGGTGTGGAACGTGAATCAGCTCCAGAACTATGCAGCCAGATAAGCTGGGCCAAGGTTTTTAACCCCTTTTTTTAATCTCTGCTTATGTGACATAGAAGTGACCATGTCGTTATTCTTCTGTTACCTTAACCAATGCTGTTTATCCTCGAGTGAGAAGCCAGCAGCACCGCTGACTGGGAGCACAGCACAGGAGAGAGGCACAGAGCCGTGGGGATGAGGAGAGCCTGGCCGGCCACCTCTCCCGCACGGGGCCAGCTCCTGCGGCCGGCTGCGCTGGGGACAGGGAGCCAGCCCAAACAGCCTGCCTTGGCATGGACCCGTGCTGCGCTGCTGGGCCCTGCCTCAGAGCGCATACTGGAGAACAGGGCGCCGGTATCCTCGGCACGTGGGCTCGGAACAGCCCCTCTGCTGCCAGTTGTCTCTGGTGCGTACAGGCAGCAAACATGGACTGAGCTGGCGTCACAGCCCCGTCTGCGGCCCACGGCCCTGCAGTCCCCAGGCTGCCCCTCATGGTCAGCGGTCTGTGCGGTCGGGGGGGCTTGACAGGCCAGGGGGCGGGATCGCAGCCCACAGCCTCAGAGAGCCGGTTCCATCCTCCGAGGAGGCCCATGTTGTACTGGTTTGCCTCAGAAGTTATCCTGCGTGGGCTCCTGCTGAGGCTGCACTCAGGATTCCTGTGACTGAGCCATTGCAGATCTGTCCAGCATGAGACATGGGGGCCCTAGGCTGGAGCCCAGAACACTCTGCCTGCCTGGCCAGGCGCGGGCTGTGGGCACGGGCGTTGGGTGTGGGCAGGCTGGCCAGCCCAGGCGCTCGCCGGGCACTGCTTGCACCGACAGCCCTGGCAAAATGGCATGTGGCAGCTGCGGTGAGTCCAGAGAGACCTAACGGGATCTTTCCTGAGGCACAAAGCATGGCAGGGGAGCTGCATGCTAAAATAGACAAACGTGTAAAAGTATTACCAATGGATTATAAAGCATTCGTCTTTGGCAAGTTTGAGACCAATATAAAATGATGGATGCGTGCCGGTGTCTCTTGGGCCATGTAAACATGAACATGAACTTCAGCTGAAGCTTGATCTGGTCACATCTGATTACTCATTGCCATTCTCCAGCTCCAGAGATGCTACGTTTCTTTTCTGTACCTCAGGCATAAAGTCACAATTTCTATTTTTTATTAAAAATCAAAACACACAGTTCTACAGCTAAACTGGTATCACCAACAGGGGCAGCTGGTCACAGGCCCTTTGCAGCCCTTGTACAGGAGGGTGAGTTCATCTGGCTTGAAGAACACTCCGTTAAGGACCAAAATGACAGCTTTTCCATGAAAGAGCTGCTTAATGTGACCTGCGCGACAAGCACAGGGCTGCAGGAGTCCATGAGAGAGAAGGAACGCACGAGGGGTCTGGGGCTGGGCTGGGGAACCCCCAGCTGCCCTTTCCCACGGCAAACCAGGGTTTTACCCGCAGAGATGCGGTGCCCCCCAGGTGGGGGATGTCACAGTCCCGCCCGGCCTGGCCCATACCGGGGGGGGGGGGGGGGGGGGC
>WHYT01015460.1:513908-569294 GCA_009806455.1 Tetrax tetrax
AGAAAGGGGAAGGGGAAAAAAAAAAAAAAAAAAAAAAAAAAAAAAAAAAAGGAAGATTAATACATTTGGGGCTTGGTGTTCTGCATTGTTTGTGCTGTTTCTCTTTGGTGTCAGTGAGACAGAATGAAGACTGATTTATATGCCACAGCTGTAGCAAACAAAAGAAGAAGCGACCAGGGAAATGGCTAGAGGTAAAAATGCCGGTGCAAAGGGCTAAAGGCCTGCACCTGGGTACTGCTTCCCAGGCAGTCCCCCCTCCTCCGAGCACCTTGTAAAATCAGATTATCCGCTGGACACAGGAGTTCAAACAGCCCTTCAAAAGATTTGTCTTAATAATTGCTGCCTTATCTTAACTTCTGGTTTTTTATCAGCCAAACTGCTGCTGGGAGGCAGATCCTAAGGATAAGGTGCTGTCACTCTTAATTATTATTACCTCTTATAATGAAAACACATTTGTTCATCCTTCTGTGCACTTGGAAATGGTGTAACTAATGAATGTCTATGTTTTATCAATATTTTTAATAACATAAAAGAAACATTATGAGTATGGCCCCACTGTATAAAATTATTGTACATTAAATGCTGCTAAATAAATGGCATACTTGCTTCTCATTTATTTATATTCAAATATAAACCAATTAGTAAGAATGAAACACATTCTTACATTCTCAGAAAACCCTTCTTTAGTGAAAACCAAATTTTGCAGTTAAGATGCTGTGGGGCTATTTTTCTATCACTGAAAGACCATGGTAATTAGCGCTAGGACCAGCAGGTACGTTCTGAAATGAGAGATGATAGAGAATGCCATTTCTTTGTTTACTTACTTTGGCAAAACAAAACAATTCTCTTTCTTTGAAAGCCCACTAATGAATTTGGCTTGTAGTATTTATCAAAGCACCAGCCACCGTTTGCATTCTCACACTGTTTTTTTTCTCAAACTTTGAGAACTAAACAGAGTTCGGGATGGAGTGAAAGCACTCCGGCAGCGGTACCTGTGGAAGACCTTACACCCAGAAGTGACCTGCCCACGCCATCTCCTTGGCCCGCGGCGCCTCACCGTTCTGACATTTCCCACTGAGTGACTGGGGTTGGACTCACACACTGCCGCTCGCCTGCGCGCTGTGCTGAGCCCCAGGGTTTGGTTTCACTGCTTCTGCAGGTCGCAGGCACTTTGAGTATCACACGGTGAGGAAGGCATGATATCAGACATGGCCCCAAACTGCAGCAGAGAGAAAATGATACTGAGTGGAGAATTAAGTAAAACACAAGTGGATCAGAGCAATGCACCTTTCACCAGCTTTCAACAGAGTGTTTGCTCTTCTCTACCTGCTGGATTTACATTAACTGATCATCTTTTGACCTTTAGTTAATAAGAGGGCATCACGTTCTCTCTTCTTTTGCCAAAAAGAGGAAATGGAGTGCTATTTTGTAAGCCTTTGGGATGGTGTGTCCACAAGGACCGATGCAGGGGACTAACACGACATCGGCTCGCTCAGAAATCTTTCTGCTCACCACCTCTGCCAGCTGGTCACCAATGGACTGGTGGTGACCACAAGGTCCATTCCCAGCAGCAGATAATGACGGTTTGGTTAGACCCTGGCATAGTCAGATGATGTCCGAAGGAAAAAGGACTTTGAAAGGCAGTCAGATAAAAGCAGTGCTTTTATGAGAAGCATTTCCCAGCTGACACCAAGAGCAGCAGGCTGGAGCTGTGAGCAGAGCCCAGAAGCCTGGCTCCAGCACTCAAACCACGCATCGTCTGTCAGCGACGCACAGGTTTTTCTCATTGTCTTGTGCTTGTGTGTCACTTCCCTTCCAAAAAAATCTTTTTGTACAGTGTGATGTTCTAGTTTTAAAAAGGCTTATTCAGAATTCAAGTGGTTTTGTCAGAGTGAGTTGAGCCATTTTTCCATACAAATTACTGTAGAAAAGGGTAAGGTGCTGAAAGATTTTGTACAGCTTTCTACCTGAAATATTACTTCCTGCCTAAAAAAAACAACCTCCTTTTGGAGCATCAGGACTGTGACACAGTTCTTCCCAAAAATACCGTTAGCTATTCCACTGCTTCAGTTCAGTGTCCAAGACATTGTTTCGGGACCTGTGAAGAGACAGAGGCCACCAAATGACACTGAGAAGCTTGGTAATGGTGGTGGCCAAAAGACATGGAGTCACAAGGAAGGTGATGGTGACCAGGACGATGGAGATCTAGAGTTATTTTCCTTGTGCCAGGAGGATCCCTTCTGGTCCTCTGCAACAGGACTGAGGAGAGAGTGGCCTCGGGGGCTGTGTTGCCCGCTCCCCACAGTCAGAAATGCACATTGTCTTTGTGCTGTTGCTGAAGAGACCGCGTGCAGAGCCCGTCCGCCCCTCCCTGCACCCTGTGAGGTCCCGGTGCAGCGGCAGCATTCACCTGCGCTCCCGGCAGTGGCTGCTCTGGACAGAAGCTGGGGGTGCAGGAGAGCCTGGGCAGGACCAGGGCAGGAGGAGGCCTGAGCTCACGCCCCTTGCAGGCCCCCCCGCAGGCAGTGGGGTCAGGGGGCACATGCAGGACCCCATGGGAGTCGGGATGAGGATGAGGAGGGTGATGGAGACGGAGCCTGCACAGGAGAGACCCTACAGCGCATTGACGTCTGCCTCTGTATGAGGCATTTCGGGGATTGCCCTGGAAGAACACCCCTCTGCTTTGTTACCTGGCTTCGGTGGGATTCTGACCCTTTGAGCCATGTCTGTCCCTGACCCCACCCGGGGGACGAGCCCTGCTCATGAGGGGACGGGGCCCTTTCCCGGGTGCAGTGCGCTGGCTGAGGACACGGCTCACAGTTGCTAATGCTTTTCTAAGGAAGGTGTTTCACAACGCAGCAGTCTGCGTTATTAAAATGAGGAACACAGGATACGAAATGCCTTTTCCTTTGGAACACCCATTCGGTAGGTGCCGTGCCCTCTCCCAAGGGAGTGTGTCTGTGGGTGTTGTGCAACGGTTACGAGCTGCGCACCCACAGACGACCAAGACACACCGCGCTCTGCACCACATCGCCCTTGTTACTGACAGGGCTTAATCAGGCTTGCTTAATTTGTTCCATTGTTCGGCTGGTACCAAGTGAGCCGGCATCCAGCAGGACGCCGTGCATTATTCCCAGTCAGATTACCAGCCCTCTGTCCTGGCCGGGGCGTTCCCTTGCACCTGTGCAGTCAGATTAACGCCCTAAGGAGCTGCCGATGAGCCCTGCACTGAAGTGCTCCCTGTCAGCCACGTGCATTCCCTTGATCTTTCTTTGCACCGTAGCGCTACGCAAAAACCTTCTGCTGTAGGGCTGAGAGAAGGAGCCAGGTAATTCTGCTCCCAGTGACAACAGGCTTTCATGCAGGACATGGCAATGGAAAGCTCACAAGGGCCCAGATAGCTTCATCTCTTTTTCCGTTACTGTACCGAGGGAGAAGCCCAGTACAGCAGGCAGAAGGAAACAGCAGTGTGTCTGGAGGTGGGCTGCAGGTGGGCTGGCAGCCCTGGGATGCAGCAGAGATGCAGCTTCTCGCTGTGCTGCAGCCGGTACCCAAACAGGGCCATTCTGCCCAGTTCTCCAGGCCCTCCACCTCAGCTGAGGCACCAGTATCCCAGCTGGAGCTCATCTACCCGTCTCGCTGCCAGCAGCAAGGCAAGGAGTGAGCGTCAGCACCTGTACCTCATCAACACCTCTTCCTTTGGGTTGCAACTATTCTTCCGAGAAGACCGGCAGGCACAGCCCGCCTCCCGGTTCACTCCAAACATTTTGGTACACGTGGAGTTGTTGCAATTACACATCTCATTCTTAAAAATTCTCCTTTTCTCACGGATACATTGTTAGCTAGTTTGCAAAATGCTTAGAAAATGAAAACGCTAGGCAGGTATGAGGTCTGCATTCTGAGAAGGACGGGAGCGGCGGTGACCCCGGCTCCGCGGCTGGCAGAGGAGGGCAGAGCTACAGCCGCCAGCGGCCGGACACTGCGCGACGGTCAGCAGCTGCAACAGTGTGGCTGCGGCTCCTGCGGCTGCAGCGTGGTACGGAGAGGACCAACTGCCCCGGGTCCCTGGTAAATCTGCACTTGAACAGCATTTCTGTGACATTCATGCATTTTAACGACACTTGTAGCAGAAATTGCCTGTTTCTTCACTTTCTCAGTCTCTGAAACTTTTGCGAGGCCTTTCAAGCACAGAAGATTCCTGTAAGACAACCAGGACGCACATGAAAAAGAACAGGCTTTTGAAATCTAACCTTCTCCAGCTTGGAATAGAGGTAGTGCTAGGCTGTTGACAGTAGGTCTCTGAAGACTTTCAATATACTTTTTATTCCATGGCTCTGGCACCACATAGGAAATTAATTCAGCGACAATATTTTCATTAGATTATAACCCAAGTTCTCAATCTTAGGCACATTTGTATGCTTGTAATACATTCTAATTACTTGTAAAGAATAAGTCTGTGTGCTGGTTGGTTTATTGAATATATTAAATTAATGAATAAATAAATTTGTCTCCATGCTGGGAATGCCACTCGACGTCAAAGCTTGCCGCAGAAGGAACCAGAAATGCACTCATTTGGGGCTTGGTAAACGACACCATTTGTATTGTAGGTGGACTTTTCTGTGTCTCACAAGAATGATGATGGAGAAAAGCACTTTTTTTCCCCTAAATAACAGAAATCAACTGTGTGAAGACCCTTTTTATTTTTTCTTTCTTTTTTCCTCTTTTTTTTTTTTTCTTTAAATGATTGCTCAGTATGAATTGAGCCAGGAGAATTAATCATTCTGTCTGCGCTCAGCACCTGACGTGGTTTCTCTAGGATGGAGCTCTCAGGACATTCACCCACTCGCCTGCTTTCATCTGCTTTTAAGTTATGCAGAGTAGAAAGGAAATAGAAGATACATGAATTGAAATAGTGATACTGGTGGAAAAAAAGCATTAGAATTTAATATTGTGTAGTTTCTGTCCATATTATGGAGGTTTCTGTTTCTTGTCATATTTCAGTTAAAAAAAAAAACCCAACAACAACTCTTTAGCCTGGACCAAAGTCATCAGATATGAGAATTTTTCTCAAAAGATGGGAAATTCACTATTTTTTAAGAGAGCTATTGAATTTCCATGGTAGAAGGGACAAGTTTCTCTGTTCCCTCACATGTGGAACTGTAAAAGGCTCACCTTACCCCCTGCTTCGTTGCTTTATTCAGTAACATGTTGCCTACTGAGTTTTCCTCTCATGGAATGATTTTCTACTCTGGCCCATACGGGAAAAAAAGTGCAGGTCCTAGCACGCAGAGAAGCCAGGCTGGTGTTCTGGCAGCAATGCCAGCACCGTTCCCTGGAGCAGTAGCTCCCAGAGCACTCCGGTTTACAGGGAAATGCTCCTTGTTTCTCAGAACCATTGTGACCCCTTCAAGTGCCAAATTTTCAGGTAAAATAAAAAAAAAACAACAACACATTCCCAACTCCAAAATGCTGCTGGTTCAGGATCCCTTCCTCACAGTGGGATGCCGTGACATCAAGAACAACATCTTCAAACACGCATACCAAGAACATGGGAAAGAGCACGAGGAACTTTACACAGGAATGACCATTCCTATTGCCTCGCAAAGAAAACGTAAGCGAGATGCAAGAGGTAAAAGAACGTGGGCTTCTGGCGCTGGAAAGCTGTGCTACCAGGCAAGAGGCTTGGCAGTAAGACTGAGGCAAAGAAGGAATGAAAATTTCTCTTCCAGCCTGTTGAAATACGAATTGGTGGAACAAGACAATGTGGGGTTTTGTGGTGTTGGGGCTGCAATGCTTTGTTAGACAACTGTTCACCCATGTGAAAACGCATAGCCCTGTCACCCTGCCAAGTGAAACTTCAGGTGATCGGCTGCAGAAGCGCTGGTAGCACAGGATAAAGCTGCCTTTGGCTACTTTCAATTACACGCCCAATTCTTTTAAGACTTCTGAATATTTGGGAAAGGAGAATATGCAGAACTTGTTTGTTTACATCAGATTGTGCTGTGTTTTCAGGTTTCTCAACCGCTTTTGGAGCATGTGAGCACAGCCCTAGCCCTTCCCCTTCCACATACCTGGCAGCTGTGTCGATGCAGCACATGAATCCTCTCCAGGAGAGAACTGTGTCAGGCTGATGCTCTGCGGGGTTTCGTCATTTTGACAAAGTGGGAACTGGAGCAGAGACAGGCGTTAAACAGCAAACGCTTTGCAAAGCAAAGTGTCAGATACTGGTGCTGCAGCGATGATTCAGGCAGCCCCAGGGGCATTGCTGGTGTCTGCGCAGGGCTGGGTTGGAGGCAAGTGTCGTAACCAAGGACAGATCGTAGCCTTTCATCTTCCAGGCACTGCTGGAAGCCTGGCCAAGTGCTGCTGGGCAGAGTGAGGAGACATGAACTCAGTTTCTCTCTGCCTCTGTTGAGCCAAGGCAGCCATCCCGGGGTCGCGCGGTCTCGGCTGTCCGCCGGGCAGCGGCTCTGCCCTGCTGTCAGCAGCCAGTGTACCCTGCGAGCATCGCTGGGCGCTTTGGCAGGAAGCACTGAGCATCTCGCCTTCTGCAGAATTGAAATATTATTTTGTGGATCTGGAGGCTTTCAGGATGGCCTGCCTGTGCAAGTAGCTTTTTTCCACAGGTGATGCAAGTGAGGTCTTTTGGATGAGGAACACACTGAAGTTGACAGCTTAGTTCCTTTGACTTTCTATACAGCTTTCTGTTCTGCACCAGGGTGGTGCTGAGCCTGCCCTAATTAGCCCAAATTACCGTACCTACAAAAAGCATTACTTTATTCTCATGGTACCTCGCTTATCTCTACATAGAGCTACTGCAAAGAGATGCCCCTGAGGGCATCACGGTAAATTTTTGGACCTGAATTCCCATGTTCAAGTTATTATTCAAATGTACACACCAAACCTATTACTGCTTTCAGCAATTTTCAGCTTCCATTAAAGAATGCTCTACCTTTTTTTTTTTTTCTGGTCTGCTCAAAACGTGCAGCAGCACTCAGAAGTCTGGAGGCACACTGAAAAGCCAGGACGTTGAAGCCCACCTCCAGACAGCCCGGACCTAACGTCTCGGAGCTGTCACACCCTCTGACGCGCCCTTCCAGACTGGCCAGCCGTTGCCTTTACCGGATACTGCTTTTCCTTACGTTATCTCCGTGCCCGCTCCAAAGGAACCGCTCCAGAGTGGTGAGGAAGACCGTGCTGCTTGCTGATACTGCTAATGAAGCGATGCCTCAATTAGCTGCCAGAGGAGCTTCTGAAAGCTGAAGCTGGTATCTGCAAGTCTGGAATATTTGTGTCCTGTACCAAAAGCAACAATTACATCGCAGGAAGAAACACAAACCTCCGCAGACTGAGCAGATAAGAGCGAACAGGTTTGGTCAAAGCAATGGAATAATATTTTATCAATCATCATTATTTTGCTATGCCAAACTTTACCTTCTAGCTTTGCAGGAAAATGTTTTTTGGTTTTTTTTCTTTTTTTTTTATTCTTCTGAAAAATCTGACAGACTGGAATGAAAAGCTAACTTTCTGAAGGCTGGGAAAAAGGATCTGCAATGGTTTTGAACCAAGTGCATATGTGAGCGATTAAAGCTTTTACTAATTAAAATACAATGATAACATTAATATTTTAGTACAATACAAAATTAAACAAAAAGTTTACCCAACATGATATTTCTATGCAATCATAGTTTTATTATTTCTGAAATAAAATTAAGAATATCTGAAGAGGACCAGTTTTCCCCCAAAACTGCTCTTGCAAAATTACAGTTTGTTCCAGATGCCTGTCCTGATTTTCCTGTCTCTTCTCTGCCTCGCAGCCATATAAAAAGCAGTCTCCTTGCTTTACTCTGACAACCTGAGGATTTCTTACACTTTATTTCCTCCAAAATAAAAGATATCCATCTCTTATTTTGCCAAATCAAAATCTGACCTAGATCCTTATCTGGGGCAGAATGGAGGCTGGAGCTAGCATATGGCTTCCCAGGAAACCCTGAGAGGCAGATTTGCTGTATTTATTTGGCCCTGCTAGTGACACCCCAACGTGGACGCGGTGGTGTCGAATGCAACACCCTGGTGACGCTTGCCCCCGGCGCTGGGTAGGCAGCTGTGGGTGGCTTGGGCAGTGGGAGCTGAGTGCGGGCCACCCCCCCCACCATGCCCTGCCCGGGTTTCTGCTCCCGGGAGCCAGAGCCAGCTCGGGATGGGGAGAGGAGCAGAGCAGAGTCATGGAGCGCAGAGTGAACGGGCCAGCACCCCAGAGCAGACCCTAAAAATTGGAACTGTGACCCACCTATCCAGTACGCCCCAAACCAATCTGAGAACAGCCCGCGAGCGGTCAGAGTGCCATTGTGTAGCAGGCATGGAAAGAAATAGAGAAAAATATCTTTAGTATGCTCTCCTTAAGACTCCGTGAGGAGGGAAGTCCTGCAGCGGCGTTCAGAGAAGTCTGCTCCCCGCGCCATGGGCTGCCGTCAGAGAAGGTGCTCACAGGCACTGCGATGCAGAGAACAGCATTTGTTTTCAGAAAGGCTGCCAAAGAGCAGAGATGGTTATTCCAATCAGATAGAAAGGGCAGGGAAATGTTTAATGAATTAAAAATATTCTTTTGTTGAAAAGAAGTTTATATGTAAGGACTTTATGGGTGGCTAGGGGAAAAAAAAATGGAAGCACCAGTTTAAAAAGAAAACAGCACGTTTTATCTTTCTCATTGTGTCACATGGCTGTGACATGAACAA
The DNA here is from genome assembly GCA_009806455.1 of Tetrax tetrax. NCBI lineage: Eukaryota > Metazoa > Chordata > Aves > Otidiformes > Otididae > Tetrax > Tetrax tetrax. The sequence goes on from WHYT01015460.1 coordinate 522,644, forward strand.
TGTCTTGTATATGCGAAAATCAAAAGGTGTTGTGGCATTTCTTTTCCAATTTTGCAGGAGGATCAAACAATCTTCCCCTGTATACTGGAGTCTTCACATCATTTACCTTTCAGACTTGTTATGGCTGCTAAGAGCATGAGAAATGAAAGATGAAGGCAAGCAGAAGGCGATGGTCAGTGACAAGCATCATCACTGAGGTGTGCAGAGCTCGCTAGCACATCTCGGCCCGCTGTTGTCAGATGGGAAGAACTCGGCTTTGAGTGATGTGGAATCTGGTTGATGAGGAACATGGGATACACCCTGGGATCGAGGAAAAGATGCGCGAGATAAAATCGAAGCACAACCTATGCATATGTTCACGCAGTGTGGAAGGGTTTCCCAGGCCAGGCACACCAGGAAGGGCCCCGTGTGCTCCAGCTGCAGGATACGGCGCAGCCGGCATTGCCGCAGTCACGCAGCGCACATGAGAAAACTGTGCTGTGGGAAAGGCCAGCAGCACTAACCACGGATCCGCTCTGTCCCTCTGGCAGAAAAACTTCCTGCTGATTTTGTCAGATGCCAAAGTTACATGCTACATGGCAAGAAGCCCTATGATGACTGCTCCTAGATGAACAATTCCCATTAAAACAAGTCACTGATTTTTCAAGAAGCATCGGGCTAGCATCTGAACTGCCACATGGATGTTCTTCCCCATCATTTGCATCTGCAGATGCAACATTTTTTTTAGTCTATTTGATTTGTTGTCAGTTGTTTGCTCGCCTGGGTCACCTGTGGCCACACGTGTCAACAGTGCCCATGGCTCGGTGTGGATCACAATGCCCTGTATGAGGCCGGGTTGTGGGACTGCGCCCTGTTCCACCCAGCAGCATCTCTGCTGCCAGCAGCACCAGAGCCTGGGACACAGGGCCGAGGGGCTTCTCCAGAGCCTTACAAAGCTGAAGGGGAAGGGCAGGAGCCATGGAGCAGCCTTGAGGAGGTAAGAGCAATGGTCCTCATGCTGCAGCATTTCACATGGAGCTTAGCAGGGCCAAAGCTGTGAACAGTGCTATTCAAGAGTGAAATTGTGTAAGACAAATGAGGTAGGAAGGCAGCATGAAGATGTGTTCCGCTGCTGTTTCAGCATGGACACAAAGAACTGATGCTGAGATAGCATCAGCATACATGGGCTTTGACCACTGCTGATGTATTACTGCCCTTAAGAAAGACGATGCTTTTTCACATGGCATTGAGATAGTAAAAAAGCAATTCAATGGTTCAGCAGAGTCTAAACTTCAAAAATGTTAACTCTAAAATAAAAAGGTGCAGTAGAATATATATAGTATGCAGTTGAAGTATTGGAAATATTTAGTTGCAAAAATCCCTCATTAAGATTGAGTGGTTTAATAACTTCCTATTGAAGAGTCATTTATTCTTTAATAACTTTCTGTGAAGAATTGTATATAATGCACTAGTAACAAAGTGTTACCTGATGATGCCATAGACAGTAGTTGTAGTCTTCCCCCCTTTCAAAAATGTCCTTTGAATAAAGTTTTAAGTTGCAATAAAAAAAACTATAAAGCACTGTTATAATCACCATGACTTTTTTTTGTGTGTATGTATGGAGTTCTAATAAAGAACACTACTACTGTATGAATTACATCCTGCTGTTGTATGTGATCTCACTTGGAAGTTAAACAGGATAAAGAGCTCAAAAACATTTGCCATGTGGCTGGCAAACAAAGAGGGGACAACGCACAGGTAAGGAGCTGAGCCACAGGAACCCCTTGAATCTGAAAATACATAACATTCCTTTCAACCTGAAAAAAATGAACCTTTTAAATGTAGTACTTAGAGCTTGCTGTGAAACCCAGCAGAAACTATTTCCCTCTCTTCTAATGCTTCCCTGAACCAGCTCTTCCCTGGATTCTGGTGAAACTCTGAAAGGTTTTCTGTCAGTTTTCAATCCTACTTATTTGTGAATTCAGTGCAGGGCTGAGGCAGATCTAACATTATTCAGACAATGAGAGAGCTCACACTAAGAAGAGGTTTGTTCTTAAAATAATTACATGTTATGTGCTTCAATGAAAACTGAGATTACAGCCACAGACCCCATCTCTAAATCTCCTCTCCTCTCTCACCACTCAGAATCCTCAGAGCAGAGCCATAAAAGAAATCCCCTATGGGAAAAAAATGTCCTGTGGCCTGGCTTGTTCCTTTTTCTGCTCTCTGCAGCGCATCCACACAGGGTGAGCCACTCCAGCAGAGAGGACTTTCCTCTGGGTCTAGTCACCCTCCGTACATCAGGGATGACACTGAATTTTTCAGCCTGTCCAGTCTGCCCAGTTGCTAGCTTTTCGTACTTTGGTCGCTATAGCAATGCTGTCTGTTATCATCAGAGTCTATAGGATTTTTAATGTAATTGCCATCCAAAAGCTGAAAGGAGTGTTACCGGAAGGATTAGTTTGCTTTCAGGGAATTGAATTAGAAACACAGTTTTAATTGATATTCAGTATTTTGGCACCTAGATTCAAAAAGCCCTCTGAAAATCCTAGACCAGGCCAGTGGGTGATCCACCATTTCAGCACCGTGCTCAGTAATTTTGTCCTCACACAATTTTAGTTCAGGACACTCCCAATATCTATCTCACAAATTACCTATGGAGTCACATCCCCTGCAGCACTGGTAGGATATTGTATCATGCATCTTTTTTAGCTCATGACTGGAAAAGATAAGATCTGAAAAGAATTTCGTGGTGAGGTAGGTGATGAAATTCTGCTGCTGTGTTTGAATACATCAGGCAAGGATTGTTTTGAGTCCTGAATATGTATCTGATTTCCACAGGCTTCGAGGTGAGCATCTTCTGCAGAGGGAGTACAACCATTGATATGCAGATAGAACACAGTAACTATTAATAATCCAATGACACCTGAAAAATCAGGAAATACATTATTCCAAAATAGTAAACAGAGTAAGAGCCTTTCCTGTCTTTAACATTAGATGGCAGAGAATGTGATGCTGCCTGTGTTGTCTCAAGTTTTATTTGTGTGTGTATGTAAATACAACTTCAGTGATCTCTTTAAGGATGCTTATCTGCCTCCGCTACTGTCATGAAAACGCTCACTCAGCAGCAGGGAGAAGGGGTAAGCAGACCGCTGCAGTTCTGACTTTTCTCCAGCTCCTGGGGTATGATCTGGAAATCGGCGTATTTTTATCTAACCCACAGAACTGAGCATTGTCCTTTAGGTGTTCAGTGCAGATGTGAACACAGACAGCTTCTGAGATTGTTATGCAGAACAAATGAAATTTAGCCACCACATATGATGAACTGTGGGAAAGGCAGCTAAATGCTGGGATGCTCTTGTGGCAGCACGCTTGTGGAAATGAGGATACCATGCGCTGATCTCCAGGAAGGCCCAGCAGGTCAGGCTGCAGGGAAGCAGGTAACGAGGCTAGGTCCTAAGGAGACAGGCATAGCTTGCACAGCTGGCTCTGTCTCTTGCTGAAGCACAAGTGGGTAGAAAATGGACATGCTAGGATCTGCCTGCTGGCTCCCAAGCTGGGAGAAAGGTAACCACAAAAATACAGAAGCAGAGTGTGGAAAATATTATCCTGTACTTTTAATGCAACTACATCAAACACATTGGGGAAGCAAAGTTCCAACACCGGAAGATGGAGAGCACTATTTTCTGACCATCATTCTCTGATGGCTTGTCTGTTTGTGGCTGAGTCAGCTCTGCCTGTTCTCTCCTGCCTGGAGAGCTGCCAGCAGAGGCCAGGAGGCACCAGCAGATTATCCCAACACCTCACACCAGGGCAGCCTGTCATCGGGACATGGACCAGGGTTGTGCTTTGTGAAAGGATCCTGCCCAAGGAAATCTTGTGGCAGGGCAGCACAGCTCCCTCCCATTCTACCTCCATGCACAGATTTGGGTCTCGTGTCTGAAATGTTCCTCTCTCGTCCCTTTTATGTCACCATGCATCTCTATTTCTAAGCAGAGGCATTATCTCTTCTTCCGTTTTACCTTTCAAGACAGCAAATCAAACAGAGGTATCAAACCCCTCAACATCAATGGGGAGAATACACGCATATCCTTGGGCTGTCCAAGCTATAGACCTAACATCCTGAGATGCAGCAAACAGCTTCCCTATTGTCCAGGCTACCCCAGCTGAGCTGAAAGGAATGGCCCAGGGCGGGGGAGCAGAGGATCAGCTGTGGGCCTGATCCCAGCTGCGTCCAACCAGCTTTGTTACAGCCAACAAAGGACAGAAGAAAAGACTTTTGTCCTTTATTGCAAGAGCGACCAACCTCCGTCTCATTGGCAGGGGTGACGATTAACCAGAGAGGATTCATTTATTGTTTGGCACTCAAGATCACCCAGCAGTAGTCCACTCCAGCCTGCTAAAATAATGGGCGGCGCCTTGTTTTTGTAAATGACTCAGTCTGGCTTTGTCTCGTTCTGTGCCAGACTGCACAGCCTGGAAGAGCTGGTTGGCAGTGCTGGAGAGATCGCACAGAGATGGCTATGGAAAAAGGATAGAGAAAATGTGTGAAAAAAATTGCCACGACAGGCTGAAGAGTGAAGTGAGGTCTCCTTCCAGTGAACCTGCGATAAGCAAACAGTGCTGGGTTGACAAGCATTTCACAAGGGCTCCAGCACCCCATCTATAAAATCCCTTCTGGGAGGACAGGCAGCATAGGCTACTCATGCTGGGCCTATAGCCTGGAGTGAGTTTTGTGGAAGAACTCTTGACCCCTGCAAAAGGGCAGAACATGAGAGCAAAAACAACACCACTGCAGCGGTCTGAGCACTTTCCTGTAAGAGCAAGAACTTCCTACCGGCTCAGCCGGGGAAGAATGAATCCCATTCAGGGACGGAGGCTCATACCACGGAGGCCTGCCACCAGACACCCGCGCCTGATGCTAATCCTATTCTTCTGCTGCGGATCAAGTAATTTTTGTGTGAGTATTTTTCCTTGGCTAAAGAAAAAAGATATTTAACCACAACAAACCTGCTGCTAGCAAATGTCAATCTTAGCTTCTTGGGTCTGTATTATAAGCCCCAGCTACCAATTTCTGACTGTCATTTAGTGTTTACGGCAGAGGTACCTCACACGTTGACACGGCTCTCCTGGCCTTAACAGCGCTTTGCCGTCCTCCTGGAAGCAAGCATGTGCAGTCCTCCCATACGTGAAAGAAACTTAATTAGGATTAGTGCTAGAAGGCACCAACAGCAATATTTTAAATATTCTCTTGCAACAGTTGTTTGGGAGCGCAGGAGAATTCTCCTCCCAAAGAAATACTTTCATTAGTTTGGAGAGCAGAGAAACACCACCACGTAAGATTTAGACCTTGCCTGGTTACCAGCCTGCCCCTACTCCAGACACTTAAAAAACCCCTCCGTATTCAGGTAGCTTAGTCATTTGAGCAGAGGCTGGAGAGGGACAGCATCCTCACCGCATCCCGTCAAATCAGTGAGGAAAGGCACGCGCATCATGTGTCCTTATTAAGCAAAGCTTTGAAATACAATTTTAAAATTTTTTGCAACACTTCCAAACCAAGGGTAGGAAAAGCTGTCTGACCCGCGGCCTGGAGCTGACCTTCCATCGCAGTAGGCAGGAGCCCCAAATGTGGATTTATTGCCCTGATACCAACCGCTCAGCTACCACCACCCACCAGCGAGCCCCAGTGCTCAGCCTCAGGCAGCTCCCACCCAGGGCTGTTCGAGGGGAAGAAAATGTTCCGGCAGCACAGGCTGGCGCTGCGCAGGGAATCTGAGTGGCTTCAGCTCATCGCACACTCCCCCAGCGACCTGCACCTGATCAGACACGTGTCTGATCATTATCAGTTTGATTGAACCACCGCTGAGAAGTGCGATCACCCTTGCTTATCCTTGAAAATATCCTTGTTTGTTCCTTCATCCATTTCCTCTACAATTTTTCTTTCAATTTTTCATCAAAATGTTTCATTTTTCAAGAGCAATTTGATCCCTAACCTCCTACTTAATAGGTCATAGTTTGAAAATACTATACTGAAGCAAAACTCATCATGAAAAAAGAAAAATACAGCCCTGATACTAAAAAAGAAAAAAGTTACCCTAACATTTCCACTGCTCTTGCCCTGTTCAATGATGCCAATAACTCAGAAACAGCAGAGAGCCATGAAGTAATTTCACTGAAAACAAAGAGGGCAAAAGCTATAAGACCTAATAATATAAACAATAGTTTATCAGAAAAAAGTGTCATCTACAAATAGCCAGTATGACTTAAAGCACTGATTTTGCAGTGTTGCCCGTCCTGCTGACAGGGGCTCATTACTGCCACTGGCTCTTATTAGGGCTCCAGCTTCTGCCCATTTCTAGTAATGATCTAGAAGAGATGAAGAGCAAGCTAGATCCCGTCAGGTTAAGTTGGGAGGACTGAAAACAATGAGAACACCAAAAAGAAGCTGGAACAGAGGAGTTAAGAGTGCAGGGTCTGGAAGCCTGTTCTGTAAGAATGCTCCCTTGCCTGTGTGGTCGTGATGGGCGCCAAGCCTGGCCTGACAGCGGAGGGGCGGCTCTGAACGGCCCCGACCAAACAACCAGCAGTGGCAAAGCAAGCAACAGGACTCAGTTTCTGCCACAAAAACCTGGTTATCACCTTTTATTCTAGAGAAAGTTATTTGCAGCTCAATTTAATTCCTAGCACTCCTAAATTTGAGTTTATTTTTCAGAACTTACTTTCTTGGCTTCTCTCCCTTCCCCTCATGACCCTTGGGCAGCTTCTTTTTGATAAAGAAATATCGTCTTAGCCCCAAGTTCCTGTGAGATGCTCCAGGATTTCTCTGTATTCCTGTTTCTGTTCCTCCTTGCCTGATGAACTTACTCTCTTGTACAGAGCGAGCGGAAGCTGTACTGACAGACAGAAAAATAGGAACAGGGAGGTGGGGGGGAAGCAAGGAGTTTGGATAGTTACCCCCTCTGTTCTGACCTTGCACGCTCCACGCAGCCAGCCCACCTTCCAGCGCCTGCGTGCCCTGGACAGTCCCTGCTGGCGGCTAGACGCCTTTTGATAGTGGCAGCAAGAGATCTTAAATGGGCTTTGAAAGAGGTGTCGAAGTGACTAGTAACTCAGATTCAGGGCTCCTGATGCTGTGTGACTTCTGTGTAATTTATTTACCACTTCACCTCGCAGATGCACTTCCAGTCAGCACCGTGACGGAGGCTACGCTGTTCTCACACAAGAGTTGCTAACATGATTATTCCGTTCTATGTTTGCCATTGTTCCTGCAGTACAGATTCCCATCTACATGAAAACTCATTCACCTGGTAGCATTACTAAATTTAGGAAATCAGTGTTACTGTGTTACACATTAATTGAAATAGCACATTAGAAAACATTTCCATTATCAGCCGGATAAGAGTTGAAAACAGAACCCAGGACAGCACATCCCCACACGACACGTGACTGGCGGCACGCTCCGGCACCGAGCTGAGGTGGTATTTGCCCACGTACCAGCCCTGCTCTCGCAAGTGGGCCTCAGCTTTCCTGCACGCTCGCCCATTGATGCCTGTCCCAGTGACAGGACGGTGGCTCCCTCACACACCAGGCACCGCCCCGTGGCAGTCCACGCTCTTTCCTCTTGCCAAGAAAAACAGCGTTTCACCAACTTTCTGAATTTTGTTTTATTTTTGCTCTGAGTGTCCTCAGCACACTCATTAGTTCAAGCCTTAGAATGAGCTGAAAATGAGTTACAGATGGGCACTGAGCGCAACAGAATGCTACTATTTGAGACCCTTTATGTACACATCTCTCACCCAAAATGCAAAACATAGCAAGAGCTAGCAAGAGACAGCCAGTCTCCACTGCTCAATTCAAAAATAGAATTAAAAATACATTAATATATATTAATATATTTAGATCTGATTTTTAGTAAACCAGTATTGAAAAGGAAGATGTCAAGTGCAGAGACATCAAGAAGCAGAGAGGAGAGGCCGGGTTGGCCTCTCAATAGCACATCCTTCTTGCTCTCCTCAGCCCAGCCCCCCAAATCCCTGCTGCACCACATGTCTCAGTGCCACGGTGCTGCCACAGCCTGCCATTACCTCCTTTGAGGAGCTTGGTTCCCAGGTCCCAGCAGTGGCATGGCATCACCAGCGCTAGCAGCAGGGCTTTCAAACACGTGGATGCAGTGACATGACTGTGGGAGATGAAGGATTTCCCCCAGAAATCAGATAGCAGGCACAGTTGCCTTTCCCTGATTAGGCACTGTGATAGCTCCTGGACATCACCAACATTGTGTGTGACGGACTCTGAAACCCACCGCCCTCACAAAAGCCCTGGCGCCATGTGCAGCCCTCATGGCTGTGTGAAACCTGTCACCCATCCCCTGTGCCGGCTTAGCACAGCGTTACGCACAGCCACATAGTCCAGCGCAGTGCAGGCTGAGGGAAGGTCCCATTGGAGAATGGAGTGGAGTATTTCCATTAGAAGGGACCTTCAACAGTCACCTGTCCAACTGTCCAGGGCTGACCAAGTTAAAGCATGGTATTAAGGGCATTGTCCAAATGCCTCTCAAACACTGACAGGCTTGGAGCATCCATCACCTCTCTAGGAAGCCTGTTCCAGGGTTTGACCACCCTCTCAGTAAAGAAATGTTTCCTAGTATCTAGTCTGAACCTCCCTTGACTCAACATTGGGCCATTCCCACACGTCCTGTCCCTGGATCCTAGGGAGAAGAGCTCAGCACCTCCCTCTCTATGTCCCCTCCTCAGGGAGCTGCAGAGAGCAATGAGATTGCCCCTCAGCAAAGTTTGTTATCTTCCTTTGGAAGAGATAGCCAAAAGAATCATACAGGAAATGAAAAGAAGAATTAAATGACATAACCTAGGATTCTAGTGCAACTGCAGCTTACAGTCTTGAGGTCAGGCATAAGTGAAGTAACACTTAACCAGGTATTCTAGACATTTTACATGTTTCCTCTGAAGCAAGGCAAGGGCAAACCAACACACTTCAGCACTTGTTATACCACTGGAGTAGCAAGCGGTTGCTGTCTGTTCTGCAGGAGTCAAGCATTTTGTGTCTTTCTACTTTCAGCATCAGTGCTTGCTTCCCTCTAAGCCTTGTGCTGCCATCAGACAAAACTGGACTTTTGACCAAGTCCAGAAGAATGTTCTAAGAATAAGTTGTGGATTCCTCTGCCCATTCAAATGTAAACATTAAAGCCTCCATCCCTGTGACAGGCCTGAATGTTATACCTGTAGTAGGTGAACATAACTGTTACAAGGAGGCATCTCCTAGAGATGCCGCTTCTGACAGTCATGTCCTAGTGTCTGAACCGGCACTTGAAGGATTCAAGGGGTTTTCTTCCATCTGTGGCCATGTCTTGCTCACAAGGTCTGTTCTAAAGGTATTGGCAGGAGTAATTTGTTGCTGTTATCAAAGGATGGACATGACCAAAGATTTCTCTACCCAACATATTTTTAAAAGCTGGTATCAGAATGTAGAGAACTGTAACCAGGATCAGAACCTGGGTGAAGCACATGAACTTGGGTAAATTTGAGCAGCAGTCCTGTGTAGGATACTCAGTAAACAGACAGGACTCTGGTTTATGCAGCTGCAGACAGTAAAGTGTAGATAGCAGCCCAGCAAATAGATTTTGCAGCTTGTCTTTTCCATGACACTTTGTTAAATACATTATTGCTTCATCATCACTTGTGGTTTATTTTGGCAAGCGCACAACATCACATTTCTCAAAGTCTTCTGTACCTTAATAAATCCAAGCACTCTTGGAACAGGGAAGGGAAGAAACTAGAGGCATTGTGCACAACTGGTAACAGTTTCCTGCCACGCCTGATTAACGGAGTAAAAACAAAACTCAGCTCCTGTTGGAAGAGGTCCCACCCAAGGTATAGGTTGTGTAAATTGCCCTCAAGGAAAAGAAGAAAAAGGACGCTTGCTTTAGGGAATTGTGGGGTTTTAAGGCTTGTGTTTGTTTTTTTTTCCCCCAACAGTTTGATTTTACTAAGAGGGAGGAGAGGAGGGAGTCCTGCCAAGCAGGACTGGGACACTGGCCCTGCCAGCGCGGCTGTCCGCCGGCAGCAGCAGGTGTCCTAGTGCACACACCCGTGCATCCGCGGTGCAGAGCCCGTGGGCCACACCACCTTGGCACTGGTGTGGTGCAGCCACACAAAGGATGGGTGGTCAGACATAGTATTCAGATGGGGGAACTACCTCATTACCAGTCTAAACATGACTCCAGACAGGAAAATTCCCACCTCCTACTCCCTTTAATTTCATCATGCTTGGTTAAATGATGTCATGAAACCCAGCCACACAATCATGCCCGTTTATGTGCCAGCCACCTCCTCTGCTCTACACACATACTTCAAAGAAACTATTTGAGTTAAACTAGCCAATTCTGTTGTTGTTTTTTTTTAGAACATAGGAAAAACACATTTTTACTCATGCAGCAGGTTACCTTCTGTTCATTCTGGCAGCTGCTCCTTACTACAATACTTTTAAAATAGTACATTGGGAAACATCTTTTAAGTCTTGCAGCGTATAGATAGTGTCAGTGACAGCAACTGCAACGGTGTCATTTTGCACAAGGCTGTCATTCTCTTTCGACTACCAAGGCAGCTTCAATTTGCTGCCACTGTCAGTCAAATACAGCCAGAGGAAGTGGTACCTTTATGTACCTTTGTTACCATTCTTTTGAATCCAGATATAAAATCACTTGAAAATCCAAGAAATTAAGTGGCTTCCTATAGGTTTCCTTTGCTATATTCTGTCTTCTGTTCCTGTAGCTCTTCATTCTTTGTTGCTGAACTGTTTTAAGATGCTCGCAGATATTGCTGTGCCCATGGACATGTAAGGTTTCTTCCTCCAGCTGTCATTCAGCAAGCAAACACCATGCCTGTGAGATGATCACCAGCACAGATGTCCCATTTCAAGTACACTCACTGGTAAAGGAACCTGTCTGGGTGTTGTAGGCAAGAAGGAATTGCAAACTGTGTTCCAGAGAGGGAGATGCAGAACATGTAACCTTGATATACACATCGTGAAAGAAAAGAAGGGAAGAGCCACCCTGTTTTGTTTTTAGCCCTGATAGACGTATAATAACCCTATGATACTTCCTCAGCACTCAGATTTCCTTATTGCCCTTCTCATGGCACATTTAGAATACAGCTGGAATGCTCAGGCTAGAGCAATGTCAGGCAGGACAGTCAGAGGCATTCCCACAGACTGCTTCAGCCTGGGAAGATACAGATTTGCGCTCACAGCAGCTGGAGGTACCAGGACCTGCACTGCGGCAGGGAGACAGTGTTGTAGTTACACACATGAAGTATAAAATTTTATAAAGTCTTCAATGTATGTGCCTTGTCAGAACTTACAGTAATTTAAGGTGCTTATTATTCCTCCAGGCATGGAACTCATAAATATTACTCAGTGCTATTTGTCATTGGCTTCTCTGTCATGCATAAAGTAAAATTAAATACTTATCTCTATATCATTAATGTATTAAACATTAGGATTTATGGGGCTTGAGATCTTACTTGCTCTGAGAACATTAACTTCCTGATGAAAGATCTAAATACAAATGGAAGGAACGCCAAGATACCCTGGAATGTTATTAAGGATACCTAGGTGCGAAGAAGCCCCAGGCATAGGAATGTGCAGTTTTCTTATTTCCACTTTCAAGGTGGGCCTGTTTGCTTTGTTCCACCTTTCTACTCACTGTCCCCGTGTGCCACCTTGTTTCCCTGTTATAGTCATTGGGTGAAGAAAATTTAAGTGCTTTCCATATGGATTATCAGAGAAAAAGTGTTCCTGGCTTAAAACATTTCCTTGCTATCTGTACCGGGAAACACCAATTCAGTGGTGTCTAGAAGATTAAAAAAGTCATAGATGACTCTCACCATAGAAAGAAAAGTTCTCTTGGTAGCTTTACGTGGTTTGTTGCTACTCAAGGGTTCCTGCAAGCATGCATTGAATAGTGACAACTTTTAAACAAATCTGTATTTCTGCAACATGACAGAAATGCTTTCTGTGCTGCTGTACAGCACTAACTAAATCTACATGCTATTTTTCAGCGGCACAGAACAATCCCCAGGTGCTCATCCTATTCTTATCTCAGCAAACACAGATATATAAGGTAAACATTTGAGCCACAACTGATCAAAAAAAATAAAGAAAATTACAGTAGTACCTTCTAATGAGTAACTTTGTCAAAAAGCCAGAGAGGTCTCCCTGGTGAGACCTAAGGACATAGAAGTTCCCAGTATTTACTCAACTTCCAGAAGCTGAGTGAAAAAATTCCAAGGGTTTCTACAAATGGTGCTACAGTTTGCACCAGTTGCCTCCTGAATAACATTTTCCAGGTTTCATTGGTCATTCTGATAAAAGCAATGAAGGACACTGATTTCCAGTTTGTTTTCATAATATCCATGTCTTTTCTGAAGAAATCTGAATGCAATGAGCCTTAAAAAAATGTTTACAGCTCCTACTGTATATTTCCATCTGTCACAACAAAATGTTCTCATGGAGTTTTTGAGCAAAAGTTTGTTTTCAGCCACATCTGTTTTGTTATTAAAACAAGAAATGCTTCCACTCCTGGTGCCATGATGCTATAACATGGGATACTTTCCTGCATATCTAGTTTTTAAAAAAAAATCATCAGGACAGTTTTGTTTCTTAAAAAATTGCAATTGTTATTGTGTCTTGAGTTTTGGGGTTTTTTTCCCCTCAGTGGTGATGTATGCAAATGTTAAAAAATACACTGGTTTTCCTTTTGATGAACCATTCTAGAACGCATTGTACAGACTCCACAGTTTTCATTTTCTCCCAATCCATATTCTGTGAATAAAGCCACCTAGCCAACAACTCTTAAAAATCCATTTTTGTTACAGATTTTTCACATCAAACTTAACTTCAATATCAAAGGCTCCCCACATGGTTCTATTACATTTTCCCCTGTATCTGCTAGCATTTTCTATAATGCACACATACACAGGCAAACTGTAAAAACACATCTGAATTCTGCAAGCATAGCCCGAAATTGTGCTGAAAGCCTTGCTATCTAAAACCCATAAGGAGTCAGTAAAAGTAATTTTTAGCTTTTTCCATTTCTCCACTTTCATAAATTTGATTAAGTGAATGGATTTATGTAAGCACTGATTTTGATCCTATGGTTTTAAGCAAGGGGGGTGTCAGAAAATATTATGCATATATATGATTTTATTCAGTGACCTAATCCGCTTCTGAGAACAAGGTCCTTAAAATACATCTTGGTTTCCCATAGTGTTTGTCACTTTCCTGACAGAAGCCACAGGGTGAATTTAAGTCTACGCTATAGATGCTCACCAAAGCTGTCCCTGTACAGCATTGTGCAGTCACCTGCCAGAGGTTTTTGCAGGCTGGGACTGAGACTGGCCTCAGAAGGAGGCTGTGCACACAATGGTGACAGAAAATAGCATTTAACACAACAGAAGTGCCCATGTCCATCTGGAAGTTGGAGAGGGTCCAGAGGAGGGCCACGAAGATGATAAGAGGCTGGAGCACCTCTCCTGTGAGGCCAGGCTGAGAGAGCTGGGGCTGTTCAGCCTGGAGAAGAGGAGGCTCCGGGGAGACCTGATAGGAGTCTTCCAATACCTCAAGGGGGCCTACAGGAAGGATGGGGACAGGCTGTTCAGTAGGGCCTGCTGTGATAGGACAAGGGGTAATGGGTTTAAATTAGAAGGCGGTAGGTTTAGATTAGATACTAGAAAAAATTTTTTTACAATGTGAGTTGTAGAGCACTGGAACAGGTTGCCCAGAGAGGTGGTGGATGCCCCATCCCTGGGAACGTTCAAGGCCAGGCTGGATGAGGCTCTGAGCAACCTGAACTAGTCAGGGATGTCCCTGCTTCTTGCAGGGGGGTTGGACTAGATGACCTTTGAAGGTCCCTTCCAACTTTAACCATTCTATGATTCTATGATTCTAAGTACAGCATAATGCAGGTGTTACTAATTCTCAGAGAGTCACAGGGAGGTGCTGCACTGTGCCATGTCCCAGGCTAACTTCAGGCATCAGAAAAGACATACTTCTTGGATAAAGTTGAGGGCAGAAAACAGATCTGGCAGTGGTCACATGCTCTCACAATAGGCAAACATTGCAGAAAACTGAAATGAGCTACAACACCAACAGGCACAAGACCAGAGGATGCTGGCCTTCAGGGAACCACAGGCAGATCCAGCAGGTACCACTCCTCAGCCTTCACTCTGTCATGCTTTATCCCTACCCAGATCTAAAACACCACACAGTCACTCTCTCACACACCCCCTCACTGCCATCGGGAGCAGAATCCGCAAAGAACAAAAGAAAGGCAAAACTTGTAGGTTGGGATAAAAACTACTTACAGAGCAGCAGAGGAAGAGAAAACAGAGCTGGAACTCAAACCCCAGCGCAGAACCCACCTCAGCACGTCACTCACCACACAGCAGCGCAGGGTGGATCCCAATGCCCAGCTCACTCCCCAGCAGCCAAACCTGCTCCCCCTACCCCAGCCCCACTTTATCCCCTGGGCATGGGTCACATGGGAGGGCCCAGCCCCCGGGCCAATTTGGGTAACCTGTCCCAGCTGGTGGGTAATCAGTAACCTGTTCCAGCTGTGTGCCAGCCACAGGGGCCCTCCAGCTCCAGCTCCAGCTCCAGCTCCAGCTCCAGCTCCAGCTCCAGCTCCAGCTCCAGCTCGTCTCCCAGCTCTGGTGGGAATGAACTATGTCCCAGATGGAGGCAGGACATTATCCACCCCTTATTCTATACCACCTACTTCATGCCCAGATCCTACATTTTCCAGTTAATCACCACCATTTTCCCTGTCTTTGGTGTGTACGCATATACACACGCACACAGAGATATTGCTCCCGTAGTCTATGGGCCATGTCTCCAAAATGTCTGTTGAGTTCATTTAGCCCATGACTTTGGGCTTCATCTATTGTAACAGTCTCTCATGGCAGGAGAGATGAAGCAGTGTTTGCTCAGTTGGTGTATCTGGTGTGACTGGTTTGTCACGTCAGCAAAGTTGGTGCTCTATTCTAAACCACAGATTGAACTTATAGGCACTGTAACATCTTATATCTCATCCCAAAGGACTAAGATAGGTATTTTTTTCAGAAGACGTTTTCTACTCGAACTTGTTCTGGTTGATTTAAATGTCCTTAGTGATGTACTCCACCCTTTGCTTCTAAGACTTTCTCACAGCCCAGCAGAGCTCACTGCCAGCCCAAGGTTTGCCATTATTCATTCCTTCCGTCATTCCTGCTTTTACGATCCTAAGTAATTCCTATCCCACTTACGTGTAGGCTGCAACGTCTCCTCTCTGAGGCCAACTAACTTCTGCCACTTTTCTCATCTCCCTCTTGGCCCATTTTTATTACATTTTGATTCTTGCTAATATTTGTAACTCTTTCCATTTAAGTACAATTAAATAATCGTGTTAATTGCTCTATGAAAAAAACCCCACGTTACTGAGTTCAAACTTCACGCCAATTGCTGAAAAACCTGAGCTGATCCTCCTCGCTGCTAAAGAGAAGCAGAGAACAGTGGTGAAAGTACCACTGCCACTGTTCACCCACAGTACTGCTTTTTCTCACGTCATAAGGCTGTTTCCACTTCTGTTCATCTACATTTACTTGCCAATATTGCATTCTGTCAGCACTAGGTCTCTTTTACTAAAGCATGCCAGGTACCGGAGTGACATCGTGCTGCTGGAACATCAGCTTCCTCCAGATATCCCACTCGGAAAAAGTGGGCAGACACTGTCACTTGCTTTCTCTCAAGGCAGTTAGAAGGAGGGCTTGCATCATTTCATGGTCTCTTGTGATAAACATCACAAGAGACTTGCTAGATCTGTGCAGAGGGCTAGCAAAACCTTGTGCTGTCCTCCGTGGGTGAGCAGCAACCAGCTGTCTCCCAGCATAAATCACCTGACGGATACATTCTCTTTGTTTTGACAAAGGGGGTTACTACACGGTGATAGCAACCCGTTCATCAGACTGTCAGAGGCTTGAAACTTTTCCGCTGTATGCATTTAAAGTGTGCTAGCTCTGACTTCAAAGTAGTGATTGTTCCCACATAGCTCATCTCTCTTTTTCTCTTAATCTCAACTCTGTCTCCAGATTACGTTATCTTCATGTTGGTGACAATCTCTCTAACCAACCCGGTCTCTGCACTGAGATACCTCTGGAGAGCAGCGTACGGGCAGGACCACCAGACCAGACCGGGCTGCCGCTCCGAGCCTGAGCTGTGACAGGAGCTTCCCAAGGCTGCAATGAGCTCCTTGCGATCGGCAAAACGCCTCTGAAAACCTCACTCTAATCTGTGGAGTTTGTGCAGATCAATGTATTGATGAGTCAAATTGCCTCCCGATCCAGGCTTTTGTTGGAGGTGCATGCGATGAGGACTGATTTTTGGGGAAAACCAGGCCTAGCTGGCAGCTGACTTCAGCTCTGGTCAGCCTCTGTCTTGTTTTCTAGGTTTACGGAAAACAGCCGTGTGTCCTGTGGTTACTTGTATTGTGCATAGATTAAGAATTTTTATTACCTGTTAATAATGAAAAGAACAGTGGCATATTCACATGACCAGAGTCACAGATTTTTACGAAAACTAAAGAATCTTGAAAAATTAAAGAACCTGCTATTTGTTGGGAGATGACTTTATAAAATTCAAAATGAATGCTAAAATGTCAGCAACATAATTTTCAGTATACCAGCCATCTCTTTTAAGGAGGTCTTTTCTCATTCCCTGCATTACGGATGTTTAATTGAAAGGTTACACACGGGGTCATCAACAAGGCTCACAACGCCTCCAGCCCTGCAATGCACTTCACTTCAAAGGGATTGGCTGCATTCCTGAGCCTTGTACCAATAAGCACTAATAACACTGAAAAATGAAAACCGAAACAGATGTCTCCAATAGCATTGATTCTTATTAGCTGTTCACAGCTATTCTTACACCTCTGGGCATAACGAAGCAAAGCCTGCGTGCTGGGTGTGCGGCTGCAGAGGGCCGTGGTAATGCCGTTGGAATGCTCCCCTTCGCTGCTGCTCGCTGCATTCTTGACAGACTGTCTCCATTATAATCTTAAGAAAACTTCTCTAAAATGTCATTTAAAAATGCATCAAATATGTAAACTCTTACTTAATAAGGACAGGATTTGACAGTAACAGGTACTTCTTAAGATTAACTGTGAAAAAAGTGATCGAGCGTACGTTAGAAAGACTGGACTGAACTGCACCTTCATCGGCGCTTTGCGGCAGGTCCTGGATCTGTTATGACCACCCAAAGAGCTTAGGGTAGCTCTGTGGCAAGATAATGGAAGACAATCAATAGGTAAAAAAAGTGCTGTGCATACTACTACGCTGTAAATACCCTAAGCAGACAAGCAGTAGACATCAATTCTTTACACAGTCTATCCAGTGAACAAACGTGAAAGTGGTTTGGTACAATCCCCACTGCAATGAGTGTCTGCACCGTCGCACACAAAATCAAAGTCTAAAGTACACACTTGTTTGGGCTGGCAGAGCTTCCTTGTCTGCCTGCTTTTCTAACGCATTTTTGCTCTTGGACATCATCTTTCTGCTGAGAAAGAAGAGCAGCCATGGCAGACATCACAATCTGGAGGTAACGGACTGTAACCTCACTTAACACAATGGCAACGAGAGCTGCTCCTGCCCAAGAAGGAAATCACATTCTTATTCTGAATGCTGGTGGTGCAAGAACAACCTTCAGAGAGGACCAGCAATCTGTGAGACAACAGGAAAGCGAGAGCCAACGCGGAGGTGCCGAGAGGGATGGTAGGAGCAAGGCAGCAGGCTCTGCCAAGGTCCACAGTCCAGCTTGGGCCCTCACACGGGTGCCAGGAATTCACAATTCACACCCTTCCATTGCTGGCAGAGTTCTGTGTGCTCACTGCTGAGTTTAGGTGTGAAGGGTTGGGGTTGCAGTGTTCCATGTATTCAGGCCCAAGTGTCCACTCTCCGTGCAGAAGAGCCAGTACAAGGGAAGACTGAACTTTGCTGTGGATCCCTGAGGAACTAAATCCGCTGCCAAAGTGACCGGTGAAAAGATGTTGCTTAATACTACATGAAGCGTCCTCCCTTTCCTGCATCTCTCTTCCCTGAAGACCTCCACATACTTCTGGACACCATTTCCTACCTTTGAAATACCTTCGGCATCTGAAGGTAATCCTGAAAATCACCCAGCCCTCAAAGTAACAGAGCAAAACTGGGAAAGAAAGGAAACGATGTTTGTGCTGTGCAACGGAGAATGGAAACACAGCACTGTGCTAAAAGTCCATGTAACGTTCTGGATTCTATAAAAGTTGTATGCATCAGTCACACTGTGGAAGAAAAGCAGGAATCTGGTGTGATGTGCCTGTGGAAACTTCATCCACTTAGGGAAGGTTTCCAGACTAGGTGGAGCTCCTGACTGTCCATCTTGGCCAACAACTGTCCATCTCGACCGCTGCACCACCTTCAAGGTACATCTCTGCTCGCTGTCCAGCTCAGCGTGTCAATTTAGGGCACCCAACAAACCCAGCTGCTCTTCCCCGTGCATATTCTGACGCCGGGCGCTTGCTGCAGGCAGATCAAGATGCTGTGCTCTGCCAGTGATGGTGACTTTCTCTATGCATGCACTGTCTGACCGCTCAGCAGTGTCCCTTCCCTCGGATGAAGAATGCTATCCTGCCGCGTGCCGTGTAACCAGGCAGTGGTAAAAATCACCTCTGGAATACTAAGCATGGGCCCGTGATGCCTGCACAGGTCTGCAGGGATTGCTCAGCTTGCTGGAGGGGAGGTGTTCACGGCATTTATTGTACGCTGCACCTCACAGAGCACTAATCTGACTTTTCAGAGAATACCCTGAAGGGAAACATCATTCAAATGGCAGAAAAGGGAGGGGACCTTTTCCGTGGAGGTTGTGCACTAGTGACAGGCTCAGATACATCAAAACGATCAAAAACAGTGCTGCAAGAGTTTTGCTACTGCTTGAGACTCAGTGTCGTGGGGATGAAGGAAAAGGACATCCATCTGCAGCTACAACTGCATTGTAGCTGCATTTCAAATGAGAAAATGTATTTTTATCTTCAGGGGAAAAACAGGTTTTGTTTTGTTAGGTGTCCATAAAAATGTGAGCTCGTTGTTCTTGCAGGTTTTACCAGTGGCTTCCAGTTCCATACACAGAAATATTTCTGCCTCCCAAGTGAGTCCAGGTGAGAATTCCCTCCTGGAGATGTGGAAAAACAGCATTCTGTGAGCTGGGGTCAGAAGGGAGCTCCGGTATCTCGCATGGCTGGCAGCTCCCCTCTGCTCTGGATCAGCTCCGCGCAGCCGTTAAGGACCATCTGACGGGCTCTGGCGCAAGCTGGACACTGCCAGCTGATTCTCTCTGTTCCCTTTTAGCTGCCAGTCGAAAATACCCTCTGTCAGTAAAGGCTGCACGGTGAGGTGGATCCAGATGTCTCATCCAGATGCATAAAATGAAGGAAATTCAAATACACATCTGGTTACTAAAAAAGCGATAATAAAAGCAGAATTTCTCATTAATAAATAATAATTTTTCCTTGGTTAATATAAAGGTTGCTGGTGCAGGTAGCATCAAGACTGTTGATATTAGAGCCCTCCCCACAGTACAGACTGAAATCCGTACGGGTGCCCATGACCCCTGCTCCTGCTCCTGCTGCTTCCAAAGCAAGGCTGTGAGAAAACAGCGAGTCCCAGCTGGAGGGCAGCGTCCCCGCCGCCCTGCACGCCCCGCTGCAGAAAGGCCTGTGCATCCCGCAGGGAACTGCTGCGCGCAGCGGCCTGAGGCCGGCCAGCCTCGGACCTCGCTTGGCAGCTACGCCAGCCAGCACCCGCGTGCAGCTTGCCTGCGGTTCCAGGTGTGGTGCAGCACCTGTGAAATACTCTGTGAACATCGTGGTGAACTCTGGATTACATCAGCAGGCAGGGAATACATTTTGAATGCATATTGAATCAGCAGTATAGATGGTTTGGATCGGACTGCTAAAATAATTAGTACTGGAAACTTATTCAAGGCAACTGCTTCATGGCAATGTGGACATTGAAGTACTGACAATTTAATGGCCTTTTGTTTGTGCCAAGGAAAGGCAGGTGATGGCTGCACCTCTCTGAGCGGCCATGCTGCTGCTTCTTATCCGCACGATGCAGCTTGGGCTGAAATTACCACAGGAAGGAAAATACCATAAACCTTCTTGCCTGTTGTTGAGCTCACCTACTTGCAACCATTCTTGCATAGAATCATAGAACTATAGAATGGTTTGGGTTGGAAGGGCAATTAAAGATCTCGCAGACCATGTGGTTCCAGCCCCTGCCCTGGGCTGGGACACCTTCCCAGACACCTTCCCACCCCATCCAGCCCAGCCTTGGGCACTGCCAGGGACGGGGCATCCACAGCTCCTCTGGGCAACTGGGGCCAGCTCCCCACCGCCCTCACATCTGAGAGGGGGAGAGAATTTCTTCCTTACATCTGATCTAAACCGGCCTCTGCCAGTTCAAAGCCATCACCCCTCGTCCTAGCACCACAGGCCCTTGTCAAAAGTCCCTCCCCGTCTTTCCTGCAGCCCCCTTTAGGCACTGGGAGGCCGCTCTAAGGTCTCTCCAGAGCCTCCTCTTCTCCAGGCTGAGCAGCCCCAGCTCTCTCCTGCTGTTATGTTCTGTATTCAGACAGTAAACTCTTTGGAGACAGAGCCAAAGAAGTACCAAGCAGGCTCTTTACCAGTTGAACATTAAGTGTTCTCATAATAAGTCTAAACCAAAACAAGAAAACCATCAGTGCAATTAATACCAAAGGGAAGACCAGACAAGCAAAGCAAAACAGTTAAGAACTCTTTCACAGAGCAGTCATCTGTGTGAACGGCATGGGCAGAGGTGCGAGATCTGCTTCAAGGCAAATGCATACGTGACTCCGCTTTTCTCTTTTCCTCTGTCACTAACGCCAGTTATTCTAAAGGCTCTGTGGTGATGAAAAGCACAATAGAGGAGGAAACAAAGATGATTGCCTCAACCAAGGGAAGTTTCAGAGAACAGATGTTTATTGGGTCCATTTGGATCCATTTGTAAGAAACAAGAGGAGTATCACTCAGCTAGTTGGATGGAGCTCAAGGTAGACAGACATTTAGGGCTTAACTAGATGTAAGAAAAGTCGCAATGACTTGTAAAACATGTCTTGGTTCTTGGCTTCAGCCATCCCCACTTCTGTCTGTAAAATCCATTCCACAAGCTTTGTATTGGGTTATATCCCAAATGAGATTATTTTACACACAACTATATTTAATTTGCAGTGAGGGGAACACCTTGGTTTGTTTTATGTCCACATGCTTGTTTAATTGGGCTTCTGATTATTTAATGTCACTGCTGCAGAGGTAGCTTTTATGAGGCACAAAAGAAAATCTAATGAAAATTATTCACAAGCCCAACTTCTGACTAGTAAAACCAAGAGTTTAATGTAAGAAGCAAAGTCCCCATCTGGTACTTCTCTTTGAAAAGAACAGCCCACATGAAGGATTTATTGTGACATTACAATGCTTGATGTCAAATAATCTAGCCAGAGGAACAATATTGCCCTAAAGAGAGCCATCAGGCCCTGTGTGACATGGGTATTTGAAAGGATTAACTACACTTAAATCAATATGGGCAATGAAAACAGAAATAACCAATCTCTTAGCCGCTCAATTATTTAAGAGTGTCTTTAGTCCCCACAGATTGGAATTAAACGCTTGTTTAAGAGGACTGACAATTAAATCTATTTCTGTAATGTCAAGATAAGGACATGGGATCCTGACTGCGGTATGGCGTGAAGGAGTGGCATTTCAGAGAGGAACACGCAGAAGGAGCCATTAGGGAGCCAACCGGCCACGGGCTTTCCCGTGGGGATTCCCGTGGGGAGGACCTGGCCGCTCCCGGGCAGGCGTGGCTGGGCACACGCCTTCTGTGCCAGGCAACACCACACCTGCGTCCCCCGGTGCGCCCGTGCTCCGCATCCGCCGGCGCATCGCGCCGTGGCTGTCAGTCGCGGGGCTGTTGTGGCAGCGCCCGGGCGGGGCCACGGCAGCAGGTCCCATGGCAGCACCGGCCCGGATGGGACGCTAGCAGCACCGGCCACCACCCCATCTCCAAACTTGTTGTGCACAGGCAGTGAGGTTTTCATGAAAGACTGTGTCCAGATACAGCTTTTTAGCTGTTCCTTTTCCTTCCTAGTGCTATGTTTTAAGAATATAAAATGCAGGCTTTAAAATTCACAGAATACTAATAACTAAGTGTTATTTCAGGTGATAATGTAAATGTAAGATCATTTAATTGAAGTGGGATGACAATTTCCCTGTTATTTGAGTTTTGAAAAGTTTGTCTGACCTATCCCAATGGATTTTTAAGATTCTTTTCTTTAAGATGTTTTACAGAGCAACCACTTTGACCTTTCATGATGATACTATTTCTCCTGAGGTGTTTGATAATCTCAAATGCAATGAAGAAATTCCTGGTGTGGAAAATTTTAATAAGAAGTTCTATTTTCAGATGATAAAAAGGAGGCAACAGAAGCAGGACGTATGCAAAGCATTGAATATTCATCCATCAAATTGCAAATACCCTAGGCGACAGGGAACATCAGACGCCTGCACGCCTTCAGTTAGAGTTCCTGGCCAAAAAGCTGGAACATGGTCTTAAACTAGAGACAACCCAATGCACTGAGAATCCGTGAAAAAGAAGTGTGGCTGTTCTCCATCATGAAATTTGGTTTTTCAAAGGCTTCTGTGAGAAGTTTTAAACAAGACAGTTTAAAAGTCTGATTCTTGATTTGTAGGCTGTTTCACAACATGACAAATGAATGCAGAAGCCCTTCTTCTCTGGGTTGTAACTAACACCCGAAAGCCACGCTCAGCGTGCCGTACTGACTCCTTGCTGCTGTTGAGCTCAGAGTCACTATAGACAAGTTCTTCTTCCTAGATCTTCCATTCCTCTTTTGCATTTTATATCTGTCTGTTAAAATATCACTGTGCTTTAATATATTTGTTTCTTTCAGCTAGGGAAAAAAGTGCAGGCCGGAAAAGCTCATATTTTTCTAAGTATTTTTTAAAAACAGTTTGTGAAAATGTACTGCAGAAAATCATTACTCATGATTTCTGTCTTGACACTTATGAGCATAATAGCTGGGAGGTATTGTTGATTAATGATTTCTGGTTCCTCTGATGTTCTTGTACTAACTTGTCCACATTTCAGAGTCATAGAGTAAGGTGCAAAAAAAAAAAAAAGAAAAAAGACAATTGTCACTTTGTAACCAGAGACTGTAGATTTTATGGCTTCTATGCACTCTGACATCTTTGCGTGCAATTTTCAACTTCAACACTCTCACTGCTGATCAAATGGCTGTGATGCTGCTGTGTGGAGCCTCACCCTCAGCACATGTCTGGTTTTGTGGTCACCCTGCTGGTTATTTTCATGCCATTATTTTGCTGATCATCACCAAATGATTTATTTCCTCATCTCCTGCATCAGTATTACACAGCTGTTCATTCCTCTTCAGAGCACTTAAATTGCTTCCTTTGCCCTCCTCGCCCTGGTACTCCTTACGCATTTCACAACAGCTTCACCGTCGCTTTGGCACACGTCTTTCAGCCACACAAAACCCATCTAAACTGCAGCTTCGCTGATGTTGCCGTCATCATCAGCTGCCCTGAACAGCTGACAGCCTGATTCACAACAGGTAAAGATCACAAAGATCTGCAGAACATAAGGTAGCAACGAGACGGGGCTCGTCCGCGCAGTCAGATGTGGTCACAGCACATCTGCAGCCCGAGCACCCTCGGTGCTTCCACAGCTACGGGCGTGGATTTGACACAGCAGTGAGTGCCTGTCGTTATACACGCGCGCGCATGGGAGAGCGCGCAGTGTCCCGCAGAGAGCTGGGCACACTCCTCAAACCATGGGGACGGTGCAGCGCTGGGGAAGCTCTTGTGTGCCCACGAGCAGCCCCAGCCCCGTTTTGCACTAGCAAGTGCAGGTGGCTGGGTGACAGCTTCTGTGTCCCTTTTCCAGTCGCTCAGAATGAAATTATTAACCAAACCCCATTGTTTCATGGACTGTTCTTTATCATGTAATTTCAAGGTACTGATTTTCATGCTTGGGAAAATTTGCATTAAACTCAGAGACAGAAAAGGCAGATTTGATTGGTTTGCAGATTTCAGAACTAAGGTCGATTTCCATAGGAAAGGAAGTTTCCTGGAATTCCTTCCCTGGAATTAATTCTATGAATCCAAATCTGGAGCATTCATTCCTCACCGGCTTACTTCTGCAGCACCTGAAGGATACGGATCTTGGATAATTGTGACACTGCTGGCACGGTGTTCGTGTCTGTGAAGCTGGGAACCAGCTGTTTCGGACAATAATCTTAACGCAAGGAGCAAGATTAAGAAGCACCGGTGGAGCGTGGCTGAGCTGTTCCCACACACGGGCACTCACGAGGGGCTGCGCAGCACGAGCACAAGCCCTGCAGATCGCCAGCCTCGTGCTCCCGTGCTCTCTGCTGTACCAACACTTGGGACACAGCTCTTGGGAACTGAAACTAAAAGGGAATCTCTCAGGCCTTCCCCCCGTCTTTCATTCTGGCCTCAGCTGCTGATGGACTTGAAGGCTGGATTTCAGATATGTTGACACTGTGCCGCAGGCAAGGGCAGCTCTGTGTTTCTCAGCGTATTTTACTTTCTATCCTCTTTTACTCGACAATAATTACTGTTAGGGCACATTGCGTGTAAAGACTGTTCAAACTGGTGGCTGCAACCAAGGAAATATTTGTTCAAAGCTGGTGCCAGCCTCCTTCCCTTCCCCCTTTCTGACCCGAAAGCATTTTCTGATTCTGCTGGTAGGAGGATGCAAGTCCCAGCAGGAGAGCTGCAGCTAAGCCAAAGAGGAATCCTGCCGGCTGCTCTTAGGACCGACTCCTCTCAGCTCTGCCCCGGTTGTCGTGACCCAGCCCCTGTGGCTGCTCTTTGACGGGCCAGTTTATGCCTGCCCCTCGCCACGCAGCGAGGGGGAGAACGTGTCTCGCTCAGACTGCGCTGTCACTCTGTTTCGCTTGACAGCGGACTGGTCTGACATGGTTCTTGTCACTCAAATGGTGTAGAGCACAGATCCTTTTAATCCACCTAACAACAAGTTCTCTTGTCTGTTCTCAGCACCAAAAGCAATTACACAACAAACCACAAGTGTGTGGTTTCATGCAGGGATACAGGGAAAGAGAAGGCAGTGTTTGCATGAGGGTACGCAGAACACCGTCAGACAGAGCCTGTCACACTGTGCCTCCGTTCAGCCCGCTCCCGCACCTGAGAGAAGCCAGGGCACGGTTTAACCCAAGCTGAAGTTAGGTCCTCGGCCGACCTCGTCTCTCCTAATGCCGCTCCCTTGGCTCTTTGGGCAAGCCAGTGCTGTAACTCCTTCTCATACAGGTTTTCTTCCACAGGGCCTGTTGGAAGCGGCAGCAAATGATGCCCTTTGGCTCTGTGTCCACCTCATTCGCAAAACGGTTGGAATCTCGGAGCCTGCAATCACAGCTGGGACACGTCCCGCTGTGACCACTACGCCCGTGCCAGGCTGAAGCTGTGGTCTTCAGCCCTCCATGTCAGGTTTCTGCTCTTACTTTTACTCTTTTTTTAAAAAAGTTTTGATAGAAGAGAGGTTCAGACTTTTCCAGATGAGAAAACAGGGATGTTTTTCCCATGTTAATTATTTTTAGTGTTCTCTAGTGTCACACTAGACACACCTGGAGTATCACCCTTTAATCTACCTCTGTGCCCAATTGCTCACTGACAGACAGGAAAGTAAAGTTACGCAAGACAAGAATTCATCCAATGGTAGTGCTTGTTGCTTGTCTTGGTAATTGAAGATCTGTGTTTAATAAATGGAAATAGAGCCATGTCTGCTTAAGTAGAAAGATGAGGAATGAACAAAAAGTAAAATAAGAAATCTAATCTCCCTAGTAGGAAGAGCACTAACATTCACAGCACGAGGTGCACTGAGCGAGTTTTAGAATAACTCATTAGAGGTCCCAGCCCAGGGAACAAGGGGTCGCGGCAGCCGGGAAGGAAGGAGCTTTTAGAACAGTAACGCTATTCTCTTATGAAAGAATCTGCCTTGGACGGTGTGTTTTGGAAGGAGCGTGCTGGATCGGCTTGAAATCAGCATTTCCTTTGTGACTGAACTGTTAGGATAAACTATTAGCACAACTGTAACTAGGTGCCCAGGAGCATGGGACTGGACCACTGCCTCTAGCCTTTGCAGCCACCTGCTGCGAAAGACATCATTTCTGTCTCTGAGTTACAGAAACAGAAAGGAAAGGAAGTCAGAGAACGAGCTGTGAAGTCTGAGTCGTAGATCTAAGCTCTGTAGGATCTTTCTGTCTTGCATTCCCCTTACATTAGGAAGTCAATCAACTAATCACAGCGGTGTTAGGAACTGCCAGCTGCTCTGCTATACAGGAGCGTCCGGACAGGACAACCGTCAGCCCGGGCAGTAACACCAACATTTTCTGTGGTTGGCTCAGGCTTGGTTTTTAAATGCAGAGTCAGCAATGGCCATTTCTGCCATTTTGCATTTTTTCATTCGTTCTGCTTTCCTGGCACAGCCTGTGAGGAATCTCTGGCACCCGGTCACTGCCCAGGGCAGGGGCGGACGCTCTCAGGGGCTGCGCGTTCCCCCCACAGACCTTCAAGGCACCTGTTTCTACACCATGCCCTGCTCCTCCCCCTGGCCAGCGCACTCATTAATCTTACGTATCAGGCAAAATGGGGGTGGGTTCTCTCAGCGGGGAGGTGGGGAGCTGGCAGCCCCACGGCTGCCCTGGCTTGCGGTGGCAGCTGCACCGGGGGGACGGGAGTGGCCTCGGCTTCAGTCTCCATGGGCCTCGTGTGCTCGTGGGGAAACCCTTCTCAAGACCGAGAGACCGCTCCGCACAGGTCTGCCAGGCAGCTCTGCTGCTTACAAAACGCCTCTTATTTGATTAATTTGTTGGAACGCAACATAGCCAGAAATAGGCTAGAAATCCCCCCAGATGTCCCCCTCTGTGTCTCTTCCACATTAACGTGAGCAAAACCGATGGAGTCGGAAGATAATAAATAAATATAAATAAGATATAAATAAAAGACAGCAGCACGTCCAAGGCGGCCGTGACAGCGGTTTGTGTGAAAGCTCTGGCGGCAGCGGAGCAGCAGCGTCCGGCTGTCAGAGGGCACGCTGCCCGGTTCAGTAAAGGCAGCAGAAAGCGCGTGCCCTGCCTCGCCTCACTTCTGAACGCGTGCTGGGGTGGGCGGGTTCAAACTGATTCCTATTAGTAAAGGCCAATAATTCTGCTTATTCCTATATAAAACACAGGGAGTAACTTGAAATGTGATCCTGTTTCAAAATGCACTTTAACTGTAATAAGCAACATTTCTGAAGTAATGTTTCTTACGTCTGTCTCTATGGCAACCTGCGAGGTGCCAGTGTGACAGGAAACCCGCGTTATGAGGCTGCATCCCAAGTGGTTCTGTCGGAAGGCAAAGGCAGTATCGCATATGCCAAAGAAACAAACACTGCTTAAAAGCTTCTTTTATTGTTTTAAGGCGGTTCACAAAGGTGTTGAGCGGGACTTTTCAGCAAACTCAGAAAACAAACTGAAGATTGTCAAACAGCTAACTCTAAAATTACCTTGTACACAGCCTTGGAGACCGCATTGCTTCCTCCAGCTCCTCGTCACTGTGACACCAAAATGATGGCCAGGGTCTGTGCTGTGACAGCAAATCCTAGGAGCGGCTTCTTGCATGTTTGTTCATAAAACCAGCAAGAACTTCTTAATATTCAAATTAATATTAAGTAGGAAATAAAGCAAAAAACATTTTCAAGAGAGAATTTCTGAGATAAAAGGCATTAGTGTATATCAGAGGTGCAGAACTGAGAAATCTCATTCTGCCTTTCTATTATATTTTTAAAGAAATACAGGAGAGCGGTTACATAGTCTCAAGGCAGATGTTGGTAAACTTTTGTGTGAGCACCCCTGATTGGTGGCAAAGCACCAGTTTCATTTTGCCACTTCTGACTGAAAAATATTTTTCTTAGAACATCTACATTGAAAAGTTTATTTCAAGTTGAGAGAGGAAAAGAAAAATTACTTTCAAAATAAGTCCTTTTTTGTGTGATCTTTGAGGATATTTACAAATTATGAAGTATTTTGCTTTTGTGTTACAGAAATTAAAATCTGTCAAGAAACAAGTTCAGGCATTTTGCTGGAAACAAATGTCCTGACCTGCAAACTAATGCCCGTTCTCTAGTCAGAGTTCTCAGAAGGATAAACATTTCTTGCATACTTATTGAGAAGGATCTGCCACTCATCCGGGGGCTGCTCCGGCGCCCAGCAAAGCAGATAATAGTCTTTCCATTAACCCGCACCAGGTGAAGATCTGACCCATACACAGGCAACGCTAAAGACTGGTCCTGCTAAAACTTTCATTGCTTCCCCAGGATCAGGAGCAGAGCTGCACCGCCCAGCGTCCAGAACGGGCCAGGTGTGAGCAGAACAGTACTCCGAGACCCTGACCCTGTGCCCGGTACCAAGCCAAGGCTCCCACTCAGAGCCAGCAACGAAGGAGGGAGGCAAGATCTGATCGGCCCTGTAAAAATGCCTCCCTCTCCCCAGAACAGCTCATGTTTGGGAATACGGTGGTTTCTACCTCCCCGCTGTGTAGCACAGTTTTCACATGGTTGGAACGGGGATGCAGCACTTCTTTCCCAGGTGACTGAAAATGTCAAAGGTAAGAACCCAAACCAATACACAACTGTGCTACAGTTATGGAGACAGGGAACGTTCCATGTCTTTGGTGCAACATCACCATACACGGGTGTTTCTCCGCTTTCCCGGGACAGGACCTGGTGTATAACACAGACATCATGGAAAAATGACACGCAATAGCGGTACCACAACAGAGGCTCCACACCTTCCATGTACAGACAGGTAAAAGAAAGCTGTGCTCCTCCCAAATGAAAGCACATCAAAGTTTTTTATCCCTTCTTACCCAAGAATAATAGAATAACTTTGGATATGGTTGCTTTTCTCTAGTTGTTTGAATTCCATTGGACAAGGCTTAAAAAAGCAGGGTATGACTTTATCATAAGGGCCCATTTAGCATCATATCTACTTTGCAATTGGACAGTGAATGCAATAAAAATCCAGAAGAATTGCATGTTCCTGGAGACTACCTGGTCACCATACTCAGAACCACCACAGAATTCAGCAGCTACTGCTATGGTAGTAATGTTAGCCATGCTAGGCACGGAAACAAGCTGCTTTCGGCAAAGCGACTTCCCCCGGTGCTCTGATCAGGTTTTTCCAGTAATTAGTGCGTATTTAAGGCTCAAAAGATAAAAGGAAGAAGCGAGGGGGAATCCAGCATAACCATTTCTGCAATGCTCATTGCAGCCAGCAGTGTTTTCTGAAGTGTTAGGTGAAGCCAGGGAGCTCCGAAACGAATGAGGTGTTGGTTAGATCGGCAAATCCGTCTGATCAGTTTTGAGAGCAACCTAAGCTACCTAAGTCTCAATAGTCGTACCAGTTCAGATTAGAACAAGATCCCCAATTAAAACAACATTTTATGGAGTTTGTGTTTTCAATTAGAAATGAAAATGTCTTCCTATCAGTAAGACAAATCTGTAACTGTTATATTCTCAGTCAGCTTTCGCATACAGGATCCCGTGGGAACTTTGCCTGCTGGTGGAGGCCTCCCTAGTGTGGCAGCCAGGAGGAACGACGTTTGCTTGTCACAGTAACTGGGGTGCGGCCCACCGGCGTGAGGCAGTGAAGGTAAGGAGACATGTTACTCAAGAACTGCCAGCGAAGCGTGTAGGTCTCCTATAAATATCCTGTAAGAAGTAGGACATCCAGACATTTCTAGGAGTCTACTCGCCAGTACCATCTTTTTAGCAAAAATGATGCTGCACTGCGGATACACAGGTGTACGGCCAGGGTAATAACAAGGCAAAACACCTGGAAGAGTTTTTTGCTTGCAGGTAATTGACTTGGTGGTAATGCAGAAGGCAATTCCTCTGGAAAAAGAGACTTCTATCAAGAAATACATTTTAAAAACTATAAAGAGATACACAGAAGGAAAGAAGCGCAGAAAAGCTGTGACGGGACACCCTTTTCCTCCTGACACAGGGGTGATACGGACTCTGATTATGGACCGTACTTGTTGCGCCTCAGTTCCTGAACTGATATTTCTGACAAGCCACGGTAGGTCTTTATTTATTTTCTATACCAATACTGTAAACCCGTAACACAAAATGGATCTGCTATAGTGTCTTGTCGACCCGGCCTCAAAAGCCTCTTTCCTGAAAACACTGCAAAATAGAACTGGAATTTAATTATACATAGTAGTCCTCAGTAGTGTCAGAGACACGAGCACAGCATCTGATGATGATGATGATGATAGCATTACTAAATTTCTCAAGATAGACTTCTTAGACAACATGTTTATAAAGACTTGGGACCTAGTCCTGAGAGAGCACAGGTCTTTCTGAGGATGCTCACAAGGCACACCTCTTCAGCAGACGCTACAAACGTACTGGAGGGCTCCTTTACCATGCTTAAAGGAGGCCACTTTTCTTTCTGCGGTCATTAGACACCTGCATAGGTAACCGGACTGATCTCCCAACTCCAGCCACTTTGGGAAGCTGAAAAGTGCACCAGTGCAACATGACACTTGAATTTCCACTCTACAAAAGGCCAGCATAGAGGTGGTACCTCTGACACGTACCTCCGACACACAAGGCTCAACCCAAGATTGAATTCTCATTTAATTTTCTTTCTTTAACCATCTCAGAAAAGTCTCCATCAGTTTTTAATGACAGGTTTGGTCAACTATGGAGTTTTCCATGGGCCCAGTTCTAAGCCTTGTTCTGGCCTTTCCCCACAAATGAGGTTAAGACCACTAGGTTTTGTGCTCAGGAATGTTGGTACACAGCAAATGTGGAAGTATTCTTTGCAGCATCGGAAACCCAATTTTAAATTTATACTGGGAGAACGTTTGTATCAATCTTGTTTGGAGAGCTTATTTGTATTTTATAGTAGGAGAATACTGCACCTAACCAATGCGTTTCACTGTGCTAATGGAGATGCAGAAGAGAGTTGGTCAATTACATTTGAAAGTTTATAAAATTCACAGAAGAAAACAATAATACGGTTTCTAAAAAGTGGAATAAGATCATAACTTGCTTGTGGGTATGGCACAGACAGGAAAGAGGCCAGATTAATTTAATAAGTTATTAACCATGAATTACACACCCAATATAGGCAAAAGTAAAGTTCATTCACACAGCCATGACCCAGCCTTGATGGCTTCAGCTGTTGCTTTCTCTGTGAAGTGGTATTTCATTAAGAAAAATCAATGAGAAGATATTAGGTGCTTTCTTATTATCTCTAGGAGTAGAGCAATACCATCTGCCTAGATCAAGGACCAGGAGGTGAGAAAAAGGGCCTTAAATGTAGGCTAGGAAATTTCAGTGCACAGAGGCGAGGCAGGGATGCAAATAAACTAAAAACCATCCTTCTGCTGAGATTGTGTCTAACAGTAAGAGTGGACAAATACTGTCCTTTAGCCAGTACTACAGAATGGGTAACAAGCTTACTATAGAATTATTGGGACTACTAATGGATTACTTTGTCTCCGAGATGCTCAATAGGGGCAAACAGATTATTAATGTTCCAGTTACAGCAGCCACACTTCCTTTAAAAGCCGGTCACTTTGCTGATCACTCTTTAAGCCCAGTTGTGGAATAAAACAGGTCGTCAGGAGGCTGAATTTGTGGTGTAAATTACTTTGGAAGGAGCACGGTGAAATACCTGAAACAGGAGGGCATTAGCATCTGCAGATGCAGAGCTTGGGGCTTGCCCAGAGTTCTCGCACGACTGATGGACATCACCTTGCATGGTTAGGGTACAAGACCTGTTCCTGAAGCACATCTGTGCTCTGGATTTATAGAGGATGCATTTTCATTAAAGATGGCTGAGTATTATGACAAAGACAAAGACAGTGATGGTGAACAAAAAGAACTGTGTATTTATCAAAAGGTTTGGCATAAATATGGTGCTGGTAGAGGGTTTCAGCTGGTTTATGTCTCAGCAACAGTTTAAACAATAACATTCATATCACAGAATGGTATAGATAATATCTGCAATAAAACTGGGTCTTTTATGCTCGGAAGCAGACAAAGCCAGAGAGCACACTGACAAATGAAGCTGAACCTTCACATTTCGTTGTGGCGGAGCTCCCTCTAGCTCATGGCGTTAACCCTCCGTCTCCAACTCGCGCTTGCTTAACCGCATCCCTCCATTTTCCGGTTAGAAAAGGCTTCCGATTCTATATTCTTGGAAGCATTTATGACATTTATAATTCATCTGGCAAAAAAAAAAAAAAAAACCTCTAGAACCCAGCTGGTAGTTGAATGACATTAACAGGTCTGATGATAGTGAAGTTCATACTTTTAAAAAGAACAGTACAAGGGAAAAAATTCTGACTTCTGCAGATGTGACTGTCATAAGCAGCATTTTCTGCCTCTTCCAGCTCTATTTTCTTTTATTTTTATATATATTAATATATATATATATAAAAATCTTTAGCCACTTGGTGGAGAGAATTAGCCATTCCAAAATGGCAATGAGCAAGTTAAGTAGATTCTGCAAGGCAATACTGCATTAAATCAATTAGTCCGACTAATCCAAATTCCTCAAAAAATTATCTAATCACCTTAATTTATTAAGAACAAAGCATAAGAAGTGATGGAGAAGTATCTTGGTCTGATGAAAGGTAGGAAAGTGACCACCACGACTTCTCCTGTTCAGAATAAGAACATTCATTTGTTTTGGTTGCAGACTTCACACAGGTTCCCCTCTTTAGATTCCTCTCCTTTTCAAGGCTGAATGAATGGTTGTAAATACTAACTGTGCCTTTAACAAAAAGTGGAATGAACAGTGTGTTATGGCAACAGTGTTTTGCTGAAATGCTAATTTGGGGAGATTAAGAAGACATTTCTGAAGAACAATATCCAAAATCTGATGTGAAGCTTAAATAACTACTGAAATGATAAGCAGGCAGAGCTACAGGAGAAGAGTTAATTAAAAATCTCCAAGGCAACTTATATTCCTTTGTCACAAAACAAATGCTATGCTACTGATACTGTACCTGTAAACTGAAAAATCACCAGCTGCTGTAGCTAACCAGAGAACAGAAAAGGATTTACCGGTTAGCAATGTCCCAAATATTCTGCATTTTAAATACATTTGGCCACATTTCTTCACAAATATTGCTCCCTGTGTTTTTCTATTAACTTCACAACCACTTATTATAAGCTCCTTTGTACAATGAAAAATTAAGTTCACTCATGTTAAAATTAACAACAAAGAATCACCTTATTACAGACTTTGAAGAATCTGATTCAATGGGAACGAATATTAAATTCAGATTGAAGACTGAGAGATAAAAGACACTTTATATACCTTGTTTGAGGAATTAAAGCATAATGAAAAACCTAGCTATAAAGGGGGCTAAAACTGTGTCTATATTATTGCTTCCCCCTCCCAGTAAATTAATATGAATTTATTTTTAGAGTTTAAATATGCTATTTAGCTATTTTAGAATGCTGATATTTTAGAAACTGCATGCTCTGAAAATTGTCTAATCAGAATGCTAATTTATTTGCTAAACTACAGCACTGATAAAGAAACAATTTTTTTTTTGTCTCTTATCTGCTGACGTCTCTTTATTAGCTAACAGAAAGTAATACTCCACAGAATCTGCTTTAATTCAAATTACATTTGAATGTGGCTTAAAGAGATGAGTGGAAAGAGAAAAAAAATTATTTTGAAGGGAAGAATAGCATATTTAGTTCCATTATTTTTCTTTTTAACTATTATTAGTCTTCTCAAAGATTTTTTGGTTGGTATATTATTTTAGAAAACAGAAGTTTAATCAAATTCATCTTCTCAGAGCTTAAAATCTTCTCTAAGTAAAGGCAGTGTAATTTAAGATGAGTCATATAGATAGAAGCACACAATCACAGCTGCTTAGTGATGAAAAGTTAAAAGAAAGAAGGGTTTTATGTAAAAGCGATATATTGCAAATATCCAGAATTCATTTATTCTGTACCATGTACTGTGAGTGTTCCTGTTTGGAGTATCCGCATGACAAGAAACTGTGACAAAATCCCTTGATTTATTGCTCTAATTTTATATTAAGAGTTCTTGCTCTTGAGTGACTAGGTGTCAAAATTGCACATCCGGTTTCGTAGGCTTTTTGAATTAATTTTCCCACTTTCCTAGTGCATGCTGAAATCAGCTTCCATCTTCTAAGTTTGGAGAGGGGTAAGAGGGCAAGTCTGGCACTTGCTATCCCTAATAATTTAGGGGAAATGTCTAATAAAGGAGCATTTAGTCTGCATTTGATATATCAAGATTCTTGTCACATTCTTGTTTTAAAATGCATCATATGAATTAAACTTAACTCAGTGCAGTTTGCTGTGAAGATCAATAAATACAAATTATTTTGAAATGTGTATTAAACTTGAAAGTATCATCTTAAGTGCAAATCTGATAGTCATGCACAGGAAGAATCCAGAGGCTTTTTTTATTAAACATGCTAATAATAGGACTTAGGTTCCTTAAATCAGACTCAATACAATTAGTATGGATCACATTTGCAGCAAATTCCTAACTGCTGGCCTTTTTAATGATCTGTATTATAACAGAAATTGCTCTTATGGTTTAAAGAATGAAAATTAGTTATTTGAAGCTTTAATTTTTATATAATTTATGTAAATTATTTTTTAAATATAATTTAATAGATATCATAATACACTGAAGTACTTTAAGAAGTCCAACAAAGATATGTGAAATTATACTATCGCAGTCCTATACAGTACCAAACTTTGCTTCCAGGAAAAGACCCTATTTTTGAATTGTCACTGCAATAAGAATGCTTTGCAGTTGATCTGATTATGCAAAAAAAAATGTATTTACTTTGCAGCCTATGTAAAGAGACAAAATGTTTATACACATGCTCACATTCAGCTTCTGTTTACTGTGAGCTAACAGCAATTGATACATCAGAAAATTAGAAAAAAAAACTCATGAAAATGACAGACAATGTTACAGCTTAAAATCAAGTGACTTGGACTGGAACAATTTGGCACCATTCAAGTGTGTTTATTTTTTAAGGTTTTTCATAGAATATTTTCAGACTACTTACAACAATTTATTTTTTTTCTTTAAAGACTTGGTAAGTATTTAGGTGTGTAAGTGACTGTGTACAAAACATATGACATAATTGTGAAAGTCTTCTCATATTTATATTTTCAAAGGCAATTGTTCTTACACCAACTAATATTATAATTTTATTCTCTATGTTCCTTCTAAGGATTTCTTTTTATTTTCAAAACTTTGTTAACATGCAATTTTCTGCTTCTTGCCATGTATTTCATCACTAAGAATATGGTATTCCTGTGACTGAGGAACCTATGGAGAAATGCTCATTTTCTCTTACTTGCTGTATTTCACTTACTTGCTACAATTATTTTGCAACTTCCACAATGAATTTCTAAGCTAGCCATAGCCCTGAGACACTTGCCAAGGAGATGACGCAAATCAGGGCAAGACATAGCTTCTGAGGAAAGAGAACACACACATCCCATCAGGTGTGTTACTCATGCATCAAATCAAAGACACGGTAAACCTGCCTGTAAACAACAACGTGAAAACCTAGGGAGGAGGTAGGGGGAAAGAAAAAAGAAGGAAAGAACCAGCAGAAAAGGCAGTCCCACAGCTCTCTGGGCAGGGAAGGGCTCTGGGATGGTTCATCACGAGCTCCTTTATATCATCTGTTGCAAACAGGGGTGCTCAGTAACTGAAGAAGATAACTGACATGAATTTTTCCTTAGCTCCACCAACAACTTGCGTTACTGTTGAGTTTTAAGGTGTTTGCCATGCACAAACATACATTGTACGCGGCCCGAGGGAGGAGGTCTGTATCTGTTCTGGGTGTCCCGGTTATACACGCACCTCCCAGAGCATCCCCGGCTCCTGGAACAACCCCAGCCCTGGGATCCTCTGGTGGCACTGAGTTCACGGGTCAATAACATTGCTTTGTGAACGGGTCCAATTTTACTCAAATTTCTTGCCTTTAATTCCACTGAATCCGAACTTGTGCAAAAGGTAAAGATATTTCTCTCTCCCACAGGCTAAACAGCCCCAGCGATGCCTGCCTCTCCTCTCGCCTCCCGCCAGTCCCGCTGCCGCCCCAGCTCCTGGGATTGCTGGATGGGGCTTCCCCAAAGCCAAGCACAGGCCGCTCTGCGCCCGCGCAGAGAATCCGCTCCCACACCTCCCACACCTGTCTGGGAAAAGACAAGGTGGGAAGAATCACGCCAAGTGTTTAACTCCCAGAGCTTACCCACGGGCCCGATCGGGCCCTCGCGCCGCAGACCCCAGCGGCGCCCCGGCGCTGAGCCCAGCAGGTAGAGCACCCCGGCTCCTCAATAGCACCAGGACAACGCTGGTGCTCCCTCCACACCTGAGAGCGTTTCCCTTGCGACAGCGGGAATTACCTCCTCCCAAACTGTGCCTCTTTTCTGGTTTTGTACAGCAATTGTTTTTAATATAAATATTTGATGCCTGACACGGCTGGGATATAAGAACTGAGCTCTAGGCTCATCTGCGCTCTTACTTGGTGAGTTTCTTGATGCTGGTTCATGGTACTGTTTTTATTCTCAAGTTACCTTGCTAGCTGTAAATGAGATTCTCCAGGAGGGAAGGAAACGGCTGCGGGCTGACAGAGCCATGGAGCCTGCCCGTGACAGCCGCCCACGAACGGCTCAGCAGCGTGCCATGCTGCTCGTGGATGGAGGAACTTTTTGCTCTGCAGCCTGATCAGAAGCATTGGCAGAAACTTCCAAGCTTGACCCGACCTGTGACTGGCAGGGAAACGCCTTCGGACAAGCGGAGCACCGCGCAGCACGCACTGGCGAGGGCTTTGTGCCAGGCAAGGACCTGGTTGTGCCCTGCGTCAGCTCGAGAGCCGCAGCAGCTCTGCTGGGGAAATTTACTCTGATTTGAAACTGGGAGTATCCGTCTGCCACAGAGTATCACTTCCCATGCTCTTGCCTCAAATGTTTTGCTGTTTTCTTTGGAAGTGAGGAGTCATTTAATCCTGAACAGAGTTAACCTTTCTGGATGCCACACATGTAAATGGGCAGGTTTTGTACAGGGAAACGTCCAGGTTTCCATCTTGTGGGGAATCAGAAAAAATTGTCCTGAAAATCAGAAAAACAGACTCCACTCTGTGGCCCAATCAGTTTTTTGGGTATTCCCGTCAACTGGATGAAAATCAGTGACCTAATCCATGCTGTTTTGTAACAGCAGTAATTTTATTTCTTAAGCTTCTCTAACTCCAGTGTACAGTGAGAGTTAAATTGTTTGAACAACCAAAGCACTACCACTTTTTCTTTAAAACACTTATATTCATGCTTAAAAGCTAGAAAGCTCCATAGCAGATAGTTGCAAGAAGTATGAGAGGGAAATAGAGCCACAATGATACTGTGAGCAGTCTGGCAGCCAGAGACACTGGGATATTTTATTGACTGATTCCTGGGGAGTGCTACTTCCATACATGTTTTCTGTTTGTATTTTGTGTAGCTAATGCAGTCTCTTTTTCTCATTCTGTATTTTCTCTTTTGAATTAGACATTCAGCTGCTGCATTTTGACATTCAACAGCATTTTGCAGGTTGGAATATTCAGAAGAGTATTCCTAAAAGGCAAGCATCAAAACCACATCTGATGCCTTAAATAAGAGATCCACTTTTCTGCTCACAAATTTTGACATCACCTACATACATCACTAACCTCTTCTTATGCCATAAATGCATTTTTATGCCACATGCAGGTGTCATGCATTTGGCAAAGCTAGCAGGACTGTCACAGATTATATAATTCACATCTCTCACGGGTAACGCTTCTGGGACCTCGGGGGAATCTTTGCTCTCGGCTGGGCTCTTGCTCACTTCCCTCTCGGCAGCTTTCCTGAGCTGCCCTGCCCATCAGTTACCCCAGCTGGCCGAGCACAGGCTAAACTGCCCCTTCACCTACTCAGTGGACCACCCCTCAGTTTCTAAAAGCATGTTGGGTCCATTTGTCCAACTGCAGTTTGTTGCTCGGTCTACGCAGAACACTCAGGAAAGCCCGAGCCCGTCCCGGGGGACCAGCCCGCAGCGCGAGCCATCAGGCACCTCCGAGCCCAGCCCGGATCAGGCAGAGCAGGGAGGAGCTGTCATGGCGAACAGGGGAGGCTCGCACATGACAGCTCCTTATTTTGATGTGCACTTACATCCCAAACTTAACAGGTTGAAGCAGTAACAGGCAGGTCATAGCTGAGCAACATACTTCTCTGCAAACATTTGCCTTAAGGGAAGTAGACTATTTTTCTTGCATCCTCTGAAATGGGATCTACACAAAGCTGTGCTTGAGTTCATGAGAAAGAGGCTTGGTTCAAAATAGGATTATTCACAGGCAAATGCAACTTTAGCAAAAAATTCTGGTTTACTACACAATTATTTCAGGAGGTAAGAAAAAGAGATGCAAGATACATTGACACGTAGTCCTACTCAGGCTGAAAATCCCAGCAACTCATGAAGCCCAGCCAGTAAAATAACTTGCTTCAACTGTTCTTGATTAACTCCCTTTGAGGGCACAAAAGCATCTTTTTCCTAATCAGCTAAGAGGATGGACTAAACTAAGGGGGGAACGAGACTGTTTTGTAAAAAAAAAAAAATTGTTTCCATAGCAGGAGCTAATCTTACGTGGGAAATTTGAAGTGCATTATTTTATATGCATTGATTTTCCAATATAGTTCAACAAAAGGGAAGGTAAAAACTGTCCTTGTACTTTGTGCGACAGCTCTTCTTTCCCAGAACATCAACAGGCTGCAGCAGAGGATATTCCTCACTGCCCTGGCCGCCGCAGCCCGCTGACGGCAGGGAGGCCCTGGGGGTACCGGCCCGTGGGACATGGCTGCACCCCAGTCCCTCCTGTGAAAATGCAGTGGCAAAGGCAGGGGTTTACCTGTGATCTTGGAGGATTATGATGAGCTTAGCAACTGTAAACCACTTCCCAGCAGCACATCCTCAGCGACGCCCTGGATGGGCTACCAGGCAGCCGTGAGTGATGAGAAGCATCTCTCCTTTCCTTCCATAAACACATCGGCGATCCTCCGTCTGTGGCTTAGGCACGGATGTGATAATTGCTTAACTGAAAGGTTGCTGCTGGGAGCAAGGTAAGGACTGTCGTTTCCCTAATGCCACTGATATTTTAAAAAGTTTATTAGCATGTGTAGTATCATCTCGTTGGGTTGTTTTTCTTCTGTAATTAAATTCCACGTAAGCTAACAACTGAAACATGCGTTAATTTATGCTGCAAGTATGGCTTTGGCTGCGTTAGGCCATTTTGTACTCAGTGACAAAGAGGGCACTGACGTTTTATCAGTGAGCAGGTGAACCTTATAACGGGTGCGCTAAACAATGTTACCGCTCTATTTTAAGTGAACTGATGTCCTTACTGCTCTGTGCCAAAGCCTGCTTTGGCCTCAACTACAGCACGCGACAAGGAGTCGGAGTCCCGCTGTGTTAGCTGCTGTGCCCACGACCAGCACCGCGGGCCAGGGCGCTGGGGCTGTCTCCCACCCGTGGGAGGGGGCGGCTGCAAAGCAAACCGAGATGCAAAGCTGGTGCTTAATCCCCAGCAGCGGTCCCCAGGGTGCCTGACGGAGAGCAAGGGCAGGCTGGGGCATCCCTGGTGCCCGGGCCGCTGCTGGGACACGCTGGGGTGCGGCCAACAGGCCCCGTGGGACTGGGCTTGGGTCAGGGCACCTGTCCGACTGACCCGAACAAGGTCCCAGGCCAGTCTGACCAGTGGGCGAGTGGGCTGGGGAGCACGCAGGCAGGCTCCTGGTGGGACCGTATCCCCGGAAGAAGCTGCAAGTGACAGATTCAGCCATGTGCACTTGTGCGACATCTGAGGCGAGAATGCTAAAAGTGCAGAGTCCTCGCGTACAGGGTCACGCCAGCCCCTTCCCAAACGCAGCCACAGCTCAGCTCCTGGCAGCTCTCTGCTAACCGCAGCGCTACGGCAGACACCCCTGCCCTGCAGTAAACTGGGTGTTACAGACGCCGTATCTCTTCAACATCGGTCAGAAGGCAGAGCTGTTAAAACTGAACAATAGCTTCTCAAAACTGTAAGTAAAATTAGTAATTTGTGTTTCAAAATTTTGTTTCAAATCTGGGTGAAAGTTTAATACTAGATGCAATCTAACTTTACTGATCAGGGCATTTTTCTGTTTAAAATATCCTTCAGTATAAAGTTGAAAATGCCTATATTGCTATTAAAAACATGGTGTTTATTAGTGTGTGAATTATTATATTAATAGATTTTGATATATCATTATTTAATAAGTTGCCAGCATATTCTGGATGAAAGTTCCTAAGCACCCCAATGAAACACAGACCCTGAGCTGGAGGGCTTAGGAAGCGGAGCCGATCTCTCTCTCCCCCGGCAGTTCTGCCCAAGCTGGGTGATGGACAGGAAAAAGCCCTTTAAAGGCTCCGGTGACCTCGCTGC
The DNA here is from genome assembly GCA_009806455.1 of Tetrax tetrax. Taxonomy (NCBI): domain Eukaryota; kingdom Metazoa; phylum Chordata; class Aves; order Otidiformes; family Otididae; genus Tetrax; species Tetrax tetrax. Next base: position 563,337 of record WHYT01015460.1, read on the forward strand.
GCCTCGCACCAGAGCAGACAGCTGACCCGCGCTGGAGAGTGCTGCAGCTTTGCAGAAGGATGAGAATTCTTTGATACAACCTTAAGACCGTACCCCAGTGTTAATTTCAAGAATAAAGTCAGGAAGAACCGGTATAAATTCAGAGACAGTTCAGCGTGACTGAAGCTACGAGATGCTGTGATGTGTGATTTAAAGAGCTCATAAAAGCAGACAGCTGGCTTTAGAACCGATGGAAAGCAATAAAGCAGTTAAAAATTCTCCCCGTTGTAAGGCCTATAGATTTCCTTATCTTAAATTCTTCGGCTAAACCCCTGGAGCAAATTGTGGGGCGCAGGACTGGAGTTTTGTCTTTCAGCCCGGGGGCTCCGGGGCAGTTTCCCGGCCCCTCTCTCCGACCCCCCTCAGTGCACGGTGTCTCCGCTACAGGGGAGCTTGTCTTGGCGGCAGTGTCTAGACATTCCCAGCTACTATCCTTCCTGACAGTCTCATGCCAGTGGTAATTTAAAAATTGTTTGGGATAGGCTGTGCCTCACAGACACAGGGAGCCAATAATAACCCCCAGCTCAGTGACCCTGGTCGGAGCATCAAAAAGACGGTACAGGCAACCTCGGTTCAGCAGTGGGTCAGGAATCGTGACCTCCTCTGACCTTTCTTGTAGATTTAAAATTGTTTTGAGAAAGAGAAGGATAAAAAAGATACAACTCCAGGCAGTTCTGAAAAGCACTCCAGCTTCCTGTACTGTACACATGCATATAAGTAACATGTTTAAACAGATGCAGATCTGGCAGGCTTGAAAAATTAGGATTTAGATACTTTGCACATTTTTTTTTTGTAATTGAGTGCACATTGCTTATATTTACTTTGAAAACTCTGAAGTGAAACAACAGTGTATGAAAACATCATTTTCACTAAATTTAATAGCAAAGATAAAAAAGAAGGGCAGGTAAGATTATTTTTTTTTTAAATGGAGAAAGAGCTAAGAAAAAAAAAAAACAACAAAAAACCACCTTATGTGGATTTTTCAGGTGTATTACAGAAAACACTGTCCAGTGGATCAGCTGTGTATATCAGATGAGAAAAATTAACACTGAGATTACTAGACAAATTGCCTGGTAAGAGTAAAACGCGTACAATTGTAGGCTGGTTAGTTTTCAAAGGTTTCCTTTGTGTACACAGTATTTGCAGTCACAACCAATAAAACAAAATACACTAGCACTTTATTTGTGGTTTTGGGTTTGGAATTGTATAATGGTGACTAATATTTTCTCAGAACCTACTTTACAGTGTTTACTTAGCAGAATTTTCATGCACTGTACCTGGAAAGTATGAAATGTACTTTGTGTGCTTCCCAAGGGCTGTGAAGTCTCAGGAAGAGGTTTACCAGTTTATGGAAAGAGAGCGGAGAGTGTTTCTCCTCTCAGAGTTTTCATTTGGGCTGGTACAGATCAGAAACACATTAGCCAGGAGAGGGAAGGGATGGGTAAAGTAACCGGAGCTCTCCAAGAAATGTAGAGGTGCGGAGCGAGCAGATGAACTGCACGCTCCAGAAGAACTACGCACAGATCATACAGGGGCAAAGTCAGTTTGATGAGACCAAGGACATCAATGCTGTCACTACTGACAAAAGAAAAACATACACATTCCTGTTACAGGAATGAAAGTGTCAGCAAAGCCCAGCACTAATGTGTCACGGTAGGGCCCGGGGCTCCATGCTGGTCCCAGACACAGTAGCATGATCCCAGTGTTCCCACTAAGGGGGCAGCACGATCAATCGGCTTCTGCTGGCACCCAAGCCACCAGCACCCTCCTCGCTGGCCCCAGAGGCACAGGCGGACCTGGGAGCTGTTGGTCTGTAACTGACCGCTCCTGGGAACCACGCTGGGAGTCCTTGCTATGCCAAGGTTACCGCTTAAGACTCTTTTCGAACACAGGCAGCTGTCTCTATACTTTGAGACAGCTGATTATATTCCACTTACATCCTAAAGTTGTCTCCTAAAGCTTTACGGATACAGAGTGGTTCCATTTTCTGCACTGAAAGGTTACAGCCTGAGATGACCGTGGGAGCACCGCAGACAGGGTCCGTGCAGTCGCCTCTGTAATTTCCTAATCCAGTCCTGGCAAGACTAAGCTTTTGCAGCATAAACCATTCTTAGAGGGCTGTTCCTCACTGAATTCCTTTATTTAACTAGAGATAAGTTTGTCAGCATTCTCACTGCTAGGAACTACTGGCCTAGAGTTTAAACAAATTCAGTAAAAGCCAACTCTTAGGTAAAATTCCTAAAGACTTCGTCTTCCCGTAGGCCAGGACAAGAGAGGGGTTGCAAGATCTAATGTCATCTATGAGTGAGCTGAGACATGGCATTTTTTTGCCAAAAGCCATTCATATTATAAATCCTTTTTTTTTTTTTTTTTTTTCCCCTCCAGCTTTCTCTACAGCAGCAGTCGCTGCAGAAAAGCAACTGGAAGAAGCGGGCAATTCCAGTGACCTCCCCACGCAATCTGCTGTGGGCCTGGATCTGCTCAGCTCCTCGTGGTGTAGAGCTCACCCAGCATAGGCCTTTGCTATCTATTTGTAATCAGTAATGGCAATTTAAAACACTAGTTGTATGGTTTTCCCCACCCTGTTTGAAGTATCACAGCCCTAGCCCGCCCCTTGACGCCACAGTGCGTGCTCACTCGCATGTGCAACCTCAGTAAACTGATCCAAGCACCGCAGCGCACAGGGACTGAATGCAACACGAGCCTCTGGTTCCCATGGGCTCCTTGAAGCTGCAGATTATTAAAGATTACCTGAAATTACTGTTCTCTGTGCACCCAATTATAAAGTCATATTGCCTATCTGAGACAAATACCGCAGTAATAGCGCTCCCCAGCACTTTTACTATAAAGGTGCTTTCCTTCCCTTGTGACCTGTAGATATTGCCATTCTTGGATGGGGCTAAAAAGAGAAAATAACAGAATTCTACAGGCTGAAGTGATCGCTGAATCACAAGGAGCTCATACAGTGCCTGTGGCAGGCTGCAGTGGACATGATGGCCAGCACTTCCCCAGAAAAGGGACAAGAATCTGAAAACCATCTGTAACAGGGGGAAAACAGCCTTGAGTCACACATCTCCAAACACAGGGCCACAGCACTGTGTGCTAAACAGAGGTTGCAGGGGGCTGGGAAGCAATTCTGACTCGCGCCTGCAAACATAAGAAATGTCTTTCAGGGTAATGGAGCCAAGCAGGCAGCGGTGTGCCGGGCCCCTGGCTGAGAGGCACATTCCTGCACGGGATTCATCAGCCTCGCTCGCCCCAGAGGTCTCGCCCAGGTCTCTCTGGGTTCACATCACCCATGTTGTGCTGAAAGTTTCCCTCCATGGCTGCATCAGTAGATGACTGAAACAGGAATCTAATTGGCATTTTGAGCAAACAAACAATAACAATAGGAGTAGTAACAGGAATTATGATGGCTCTGCTAATTGCAGTGTTACTGGTGCTAATAATTAGTTGCTGTAATTTTAATATAGTATTAGTAGTGTAAATAATTAAACCTGCACGAGAACATCCAGCAGGAAACCCAGGCAACCAAAAGAAAATCACTTCTAAAACTTAACATCAAATTGATTAATTTTTAAAGCCTGAATTTCTGCTTCCCATGGGGGCTGATACGGGAGAGAGAGGTTAAACCCAACTAGATGCTATTGTGTTTCTATGGCAACGTGGTGTTTCAAGTAGCTTCTGCCATTACCTATGATTGGTAAAATCACTAGATGGTGTATAAAGTGGCCAACAGAAGCAGCAGCCAATAAATGCAGAAAATCCTTAAATCAAAGAGACACAGAAATAAGAGATGGAAACAACCTGTTAGATCATCTTGCTCATTCCCTGAGGCCCTGTGCAGTATTATTAACACTCTCAAGAATCTCAAGAACCCTGAAAAATCCTAAAAATTGCATCCAGGACACTCGTAAAAACTTACTGAAGAGGAGAGCAATTTCTCAGGAAGTCATAAGAAATCTTCCACTTCCAGTAAGCGTGCGCGCACTGTGCTGGGTACGCTTAGGCATCATGTTTTCCGGCATTTGAGAAACGGGATGCATGGGAGAGGTTTCAGGGTATTACTTGCCCAAACACAAGTACTTTTGCCAAAGATAAGACTTCCTTCAGTGTAAGCTATATTCCACCGAATTCTCCTCTCCCCACCCCAGAACAACTTTCTGTACCCTGAGAACAGAAGAACTATTTTGAAGATCCTACAAAAGCTATTGCTCCTGCCTATCCATTTAAGCTGGTAGGTTCCAAGGTGTCACACTGTTGAGCTGCAGAGTAAATTTCAAACATAGAATCATAGAATCATAGAATGGTTAGAGTTGGAAGGGACCTTCAAAGGTCATCTAGTCCAACCCCCCTGCAAGAAGGAGGGACCTCCCTGACTAGATCAGGTTGCTCAGAGCCTCATCCAGCCTGGCCTTGAATGTTTCCAGGGATGGGGCATCCACCACCTCTCTGGGCAACCTGTTCCAGTGCTCTACAAATCGCATTGTAAAAAATTTTTTTCTAATGTCTAATCTAAACCTACCTCCTTCTAATTTAAACCCATTACCCCTTGTCCTATCACAACAGGCTCTACTGAACAGTCTCTCCCCATCTTTCCTGTAGGCCCCCTTGAGGTACTGGAAGACCGCTATCAGGTCTCCCCGGAGCCTCCTCTTCTCCAGGCTGAACAGCCCCAACTCTCTCAGCCTGGAGAGATAAAAGAAGATATTTTATACATGGATTTGTGTAACAATTATAACTCCATGTCTGATTTTTAGTGAAAGGGAAGAGGGGGATCAGAGTACCCCGAAACTTATGAGCCATGTCCTTGTCCTTTGTTTGGCCATCATGCAGCAGCACCTTCCTGAAGCAAAGGAAAGCCACGTCTGATGGCTTCTGACCGTCCCAGTGCTACCACTAAAGAGTATGGATGCTGTGTTAATATACAAAAGGAAACGTGAGGTGCAAGGTATCTGTTCAAATCTTTCATTTTCAGGGCCACCTTACCCAGATACAGGGGTGGGGAAAACCCCTGGGGTCTTGGCCTCCATTGAGCACATGTGAGCACACAGACAGAGACCAAGATGACATTTCGTTGTCATGAAGCCCACCGTGTCACAGGAGACCCCCATTGCTGGACTGGTTTTACAAGGAGCCAAACCAGCCAGATGAAAGAGAAACAGCCACTTCATTGAGGGGATGCTTTCTCTGTTCAAAGGCAGCTCTCCTCTCCATCCCAACCTACCTTCCTACAGGGGACAGTTTTTGAGTGCTTCATTGGGGTCATGGGGTACACTTGATGAATGAGACCCCAAGGAAACATTAAAAGCTTGAGTGAGTTTTGGAGGTTTTTGGTAAACTTGAGAGCTTGCTTTGGTGTGTCCCAATACGCTCTTACAATCATGAAAAAAATTCTATGTGAGACAGGCAAAATGTTCACAGTCAACTGCATCTAATGAAAAAACACAAGTAATTTTAATTGCAGAAATTATGTGCTTTGATTTTCTGAGGCAAATACGAAAATCTGACAAGCTGTTTACATTGCTATTTCTATGTACGTCAGCTTCTGTCTGCCATGTATTGGAAAAAGCCCCAATATAGCCTTTGATTACCTCAAAAAATTAAAACAAAAAAGATGTCATGGCACTATCTGAAAAAAAGCCAGCCAATTATTTAATAATACAGAGTAAGAACCAGAACAACATAGCTAGTGATTTCAAGCAGCCAGCAGGAAAAGCAGAACTTCCTTGAAAGTCCTGCAGAGAATTACGATAGGGATCCTGTCTGCAGGAGAGATCAACACACGGTGCCATGCCAGACTTCAGTTCTGTCATGTGACCCATCAGCTGCAAGAAGAGAGTCAGGAGATGACTAATAGGAAATAAGGGGAATTTTTTTTTTTTTTAATTAAAAAAAAAAAAAAAAAAAAAAAAAAAA
>WHYT01015461.1:15166-27556 GCA_009806455.1 Tetrax tetrax
TTTTTATTTCCTCCCCCAAAAAAAAAAAAAAAAAAAACAAAAAAAAAACCCCAAAACAGAACCAAAACCTTCTGATGAATCACACCATGATCATGCCAGTAAGTGTGAGCTGGTCAAAATTCCTGGTGTACTGAAGGTCTGTTGCACCAGACTGGGGAAAGGTTTCCCCATATAGGACAGTGAATATCCATTGAGCATGTCTGTACTGTAAATAATCCTTCTTAAGCTACTTTCCTGTTCAATGATCTAGACAAGTCAAAGGAGTGTCAGAGGCCAAAGTATTTTTCAGGTTCTTCTGCAAAAACCTTGGCAGGAAAGTTGAGAGTAATATCTCTTTTGTATTTCAAGTCAAAAATCTCCACCAGCTCTGTCACAGGGACATAATTCCTATGTGCTGTTGAAGGACTCAGTTCCACTGTCTTCAGGATCATAGTCTTAATCTTAAATCTGATGCACACTGGTTTCTATGCTTTTCATAATGGGCTATAATAATCTGCCTGGCAATACAAGAGAGTTGCTCCAAGTCTTCTTCCCCTACAAGTCAGTAAACAAGGCTCTGTTTGTGATTGTTCAGGTGGACCATCTAAGATACCTATCCTGAATTCTGCCTCCCTCTTTTGTTGATCATGACCATGTAACATCAATATAATATTAAATTTAAAAGTTTGTAGTATTCACATGGTTGAAAGAATTTCTATATTTCCAGAGAAACTCTTTGCAAAAGACCCACATTATAATCTGTAGTACCTAAAAGAAAACCAAGAAAACAAGAGAAAACCCAAAGGCAGTAGCATAAGCATAGTTACATCCATGATCTTTGATAAATTTTGAGAAATCTATTGGGAAGGAAGGACCTGTGTATATATTCAGTCTCCTATACTTGTACATGTGCTCCCAGACTGTGCTGGAAAACCTCATCATTACTATATCTACTCCACCTTGTATGACACCCTCACGGGGAACTGACAGCTTCAATACAACAGGGCCCAAAATCCTGGGCACTAGAAGCAGCGTGAATAATTGGCCTGTACAGTGCAAGTGTGATTACAGAGGCGGTTATGTGCCTGGAAAGAACCTATGGCCTATGCTAAACTGTAAATATAAATGTATTTGTCATGCATTACCTCTTTCTGAGGCTGCAGCTCAGTTATACATCTACAGGACAACTGAGTTCTAGGATACGAAAACGAGTAAGGAGATAAAAGACATGTAAACCCAGCGTAGCATTGACACTTGTTTACTTGGATATTGCAAGTGAACTCTTGAAGATCTAATAAAGATCTTTGCTTGTTTTGGAATAAGAATATAACTTTTCCAAGGATTCGCTCATGTGGAAAAGGGTCAAGCTTGTGTTGCAGCTGCTACCCAAGTGCATTCCATAAAATGCGGATAACACACTACCTTTGGAATTTCCACTCCCTAGAAATATGATTGCATTGTCCAAAAGTAATTTAAGGAAATTTCTAGACTGCACATGTAAACAAGCAATCACACATAGGTAATAGGATTGCTGACTTATTTTGTTATAAAAATTTCAAGCTATTTCAGAATCCTTATAGGCAAAAGGCCACAATTCTAGATTTACTGTGCTACATGAAAATGCAGTTTGGATTGTGTGATGGAGCCAGTACCAAAATTCCATTGATTTTTGAGATGTAGCTGCCTAATGCTTATAGGTGTTTTGATAAATATTAGATGATTGACTGAGACTTTTAAATAGATATGCAGATTTTGCCTAGAAGACCTACACAGAGACATAAGTATTATACAACACTGTCTTAATTTATACAGTTTCTATCTTCATGTGTTTTTAGCTTTTCAAGAAGTTATGCTTCTCTTATATGTAAACATCACATTTTCTTTCCTTCAACTCTCATCCTTCTAAATGCAGTGGTGGACATTTTTGACATGTAAATTAGAGCACCATGATTGTATTTTGCTGAGCAAATGGCAGCTTATGAAGTGCAAACTAGTGTACATTAGAAGGTGCAGAAAATAAATCTCCATTGTGCTGTTGTTATTTTTAGTTACATAAATTGTAGGATTGTGTACTGAAGAGAAGAATGAATAAACAATAATTAAAAATCTAGTGATGAGTCCTTCTGGATGTCTGTTCTGCAAGTCAAAGTGAGGAAAGAGAATACTTTGCACTCTGCAGGATGTAAAGGTGCAGACCAAAGAGATCTTTCCGCCTAATCAACTTTTATTCTAAATCCTTTGTTGTTTATAATGCCTCCATACTTGTTACAATGCAACATTAACAGGTACATGGATGTTCTGGAAGCCCAAAATCCTAGATCAAAGAATAAGAACTAAGTTTCCTATTCTTATTTACTTTGTAGTTTGGAGAAGTTAAATACTTTTTTTTTTTCTCCTGGTTTTCAGACTAAGCACAAATGTCAATAAAGTTTTAACAGTGTCATAAAATTAAATGAAAAAGTTTTAAAGATTCCATTTCCGACTATGTCTGTAAACATGTTTCTGTATTTTGAAGATGGTGAGGAGCTGGCAGCACATGCTGACTTCTTTAGTCATGCTGAATTTTATCTTCTTTCATACAATTTTAGTCCAAAGTAGCTTTATGGAGTTAAACAATAGGAGACGACATATGCAATAAATCACAGGAAGCAGTAGTGTGTAGACATTATATGGGGAATAAATTAAGGCATTCAGTCATAAATGCAATAACTTATGGAGAGAGAAATTAAGAAACAGTCAATAGGTTTCAAAATGAGATGAGAAGAAAAAAGGAAGTCAATGAGGCAGGATGCTCAATGAAGCCTCTGTTAGGTGATGAGAGCTGAGAAGACTTCTACATCAATATCCTGCAGAAAGGTAAAGAGACCCATGTTAAACAAGGATAAGGAAGGGAAAGAGAGAGAAAGAAATAAAGTTATAGCTCTTAAGTTTCTTTAAACTCTTAAAACTTTTTAGGACCAAAGTTTTTCATAGCACTTGTCTTCTGGTATAAATCTAACGCAAAAAAAAAGTTGAGTAATTCGATTCCACTCTGTGGTGATACTCAGACCATTTATTTAGAGTTAATTGGGATTTTTCAGTATGTCTCTGCCCCAATTTATTTATTCTAGCAGTTTACAAATATCTCTGAATGTGATAAGACTTCTATATACTTGAGGGCAGTAAAAGGAAAGCAATGACAAATTGTGCTCCTGCTAAAAGTAAGGGACCTCATGGGAAAAAGTATACAATAGTTCAAAAAAAGTCAGGACAAGCCATTCCTCATCAACAAATTGCATGTTCTAACCTGAACAAACGAGTAGCACTAAGCCTTGTCTTTTATCTCCGGTTTGGAGTTAAGATCTCTGTTTCAGCATATATCATTTACAGAGAACTTGCCTAGCAGGCAATTGAGTTGTGTTGTGCTATACATTTACAAGAGACTAGATAAGTCAATTATTTGAACTTTTTTTTTTTTTTAAGTGTTTTAAAGGAGAGACTGATTCCCCAGTAGAAATACTGGCTGTTGCATGAAGCAGATGTCTGAGATACTTCAGCACCATTTCTTTTTCTGCTGCGCTGTTTTAGCCAGTTGATTGGTTAATCAGATTTTTTTAAAAAATTCCTTTTTCTGCAAAATGAATTGCTGTAATTATCCTCCTGAGGTATACTTTTGAGAATATACACAAAAACCTTTATGTAATACATTATAGAGGAACAAATGGGATCTAAAAGATTTTCAGCTTTGTTGTAGCTGTGCAGGTGTGAAATAAGTGTCACTAAGTCCACTGATATTTTAGTGGATTTAGACTAATTTGTAATTGTTCGGATCTTCTTCTGAAACATTCTGATCTAATGTTCTATTTTGGTCATCATTTTTCATCAAAGAACAATGTGTACCACTTTTACAGCACTACTGAATTAACCATTCAAGACTATGTCTGGGTTATGAAGAATTAAGTAATTGTCCATTAAAAATTATGCATTACACCTAAAAGACACAATGACACCAGCAACGAAATTACTGGCAACCCATTTACAAGTGCGTGTTGATTTAATTAGGAAATTAGCTGATTTTTTTTTTTTTTAATACTTGTTTCTTAATTAAAGTCTTCACGGTATTTGAGTGCTTATTAAGTTCATTTGGAATGGATGTAGTAGCCACACTTTGGGATACATTTAAAATGGCCTGAAGACCTTCTGTCCCCCTCATGCTTTCATTCATATTCATTACATAATTATTATAGAAAACTCATTACATTTATTTCAGACTCTTATTTCAACAAAAGGAAAATTAAGTGAAGAGGTGTCTGGCTTTTAATAAGACCTGGAGAAAGAAGAAAAAAAGGTCTTTGCTGGTAATCGATTTATTATGGTACCTATTTATCATCACTTTGCAAAGGTCTAACCTGAACTCATTTTCAGATGGACAGTATTTCCATTTTTCCAGTTTCATGACTAGCATAGATAGCAACTCTTGCACTGGTTTGATCCGATTTCCTTTGACTTTAAAGGAATATCCCTGTTCCCTGAGTAAATTCATGTTTGAAACAGGGTATTATTTAGCCAAACATCTAATTTTGCATTTCAGACCAAGGCCAAAGCTACCAAAGAACAATAATGGATACACAGCCACAGACGCAGCCACTCCTGCCTGTCTTTCAAGTTGTGGTTGTATTCAAATATAGATCTTGTGCCAAGTTGTACAACTTCGGGTGATCATCTCAAAATCCATGCTTACCAAGTAAAAATAACAGTTACAGCTAAATATAGACAGCATATTCCCTAGAATGGATTTGTAGCGTGACTTTAGTATCCTTAGATGGACCTCTAAGACTTATACCCATTTATAACAAAAATATGTCTACTAGAAAAACTATATCCTGTACAGAATATAAAGTACGCTATTTGTAACTTCTGCATCCTAGTAGGCAAAAATCTGTGTCCTGAACTGCTCTCTGCTAATAGCTGTGCAGAGTGTATGGGTAAGACAAATCTCTAATTATAAAATTATCTTCCCCATTTAGGGTCGCAATCAGGTCAATTTTTTTGTTTGTTTATTGGGCCAATAGTAACTGAAATAAAGTGTTGGTGATAAATTACCGGTATGACACTATGATAATGATAAAGTAAATTATTTTAGAAAACTAATTTAGTATTTTAATAGTAACATAACTGAGATTTATATGAACAATTTTTACACTCTTGACTAGTAACCCTTTTATTGATGAGTTAATGGCCAGCTAGATAAATTAAGTTCTGTCAGCTTCACCCAATGCCTTACAACAACTCACATTGGTCATTAACTGGTTGATTGGTAAAGTGTTTTATTATTGCTTTGGAAATATTACCTAAAATGAAGCACAGTAATTTCTGATCCTTTATCATTTTTATTTTGATGGCTTGATTTTTTTTAATCGAAAAATGGGATACACATTGAGAATCTGAAGGATAAGCAGTTAATATGATTTAAATGGAAACCACCAAAGTTACTTTTCAAATACAGACATTAAAACTTGAAATTGTAGCCTATTTATGCCCTGTAAAAACATCAGGTTCTATAGAGATTGAATTTGTTCTAAAGAATTCCACATGCACTCAGTTGTAAAAGGGCTGGATACATTTGATAAGGTAGCAATTCTGTGTAATATTTTTTAGTTAAGTTATATGAAACTTCTTTCTGTGGTATTCGTACAAGTTAGGTAGGTTTTGGGGTTTTTTTCTTACCTCAGTTCAAAATGTGCTTATCCAAGATACATGTTGAGTATATAGAGTGACTGTCACCTCCTCAAGTGTTGGTTTGGTTTTTTTTTTTTAGTAATATTTTACTTTCTATGGCTGTTCCCATATGCACACTTTATAGCAGCAAAATTCATGAATCAGAATGAATTTCTGTTCTTTGAATTAAGTTAATTTACAGAGAACAACATAGTGTTGTAATTAAGAAAGCTGCAGTGTGAGTTTTCACAATGCATCTTATGTTAATAATTTGTCAACAGCCTTTTCTTAATGTCAGGGATCGTCAGCTTCTCTTGCTATCTATTCTAAAACCAAGTACTGTTTTGGGGTCTAATTCATTAAAATTATCTCTGGTATGTTGTTTAATTGTGAATGTTAGCAGTCTCAACCTCTTGTTGCAGTTGGATAGAATCAAGTAAAGAAGGCAAAGGGTTATAAGAAACAACTATAATTTTGAATTTTCTAATTAATAACTTAAAGTAATGTAAAAGAACAACAATGAAAAGGTATCTACTAAAATTTTAAAAATGTTTTTCTCTATGAAATGCAGAGATTCCCCAATGAAGCATGATGGAGGAAGATCAAAAATAGTATCTGACTGCGACTAGAGGTAGCTAAGATCTGTTGTCTTTTCCCAGTCACAAGCTTTGGCAGTTGTGTGTCTGATGTCTCCTGCAGGGTTCAGGAGCATAATTGTAGAACTCATTAAGTTATGACTGTAGGAATTCTGCCCTCCATCTTACATTAAATAGTACCCATTCCTAATTAAATATTTTTCATACATTGTATGGGGTGGTTTACAGCTCTTTACATGTTTTCTCTAAGGACCTCTAGAGCTCTCATCATCATTCTATTTGATTACTTCAAGCTTTAACACATCCACTCCCAGTACAATTCACACTAATTGCAACAGAATCTAGGTGATAGGCTGATATGGCACAGGGAGCAACCATTGGGGATCTAATTTTTCCTTCATCAGAACTCTGACAGGAGAATAGTGGGTTCCTCTGATTTGTCACCATCCTAGTTTGTATTCAATCTCTTGAGAAGCCTTTATGCATGAGCGTACATCTTTAAAAAATCAGATCTAGTTTTCCAAGGGTTCTCAGGAATGAGATTAGTTTGCTATATGCAAGCACACATGCAAGGAAAGTTTCGTTACTCAAATACTTTGGAAGAAAAAAAAAAGAGGACAAATTGAAAAAAAAAAAAAGTGTTGGGTTTTGTTTTTTTTTTTAATTGGGAAAAAAAAAAAAAAGGCAATAGACTGAGCCTGATTAGCATTAGTCCAAGACTATTGGTTTTGTCTATGGATGGCTTCCACTTTTATTCCACAATGAAAATACTAGAAATGGAATAGGGTTCATGGAAGCTTGGATATTTAAAAGGGCTAAGAAAGGTCATCTAGAAGGTCATCTAGTCCTATCACGTGCACAAAGCAGGTGTGAATAAAACTAATTGCTTAGGGCTTTGACTAATTCAATTTTTAATGTTTTCAAGGATGGAGATTCCACAGCATCTCTGGGGCTCTTTTCCAGTATTTAAGCTCCTTTGCATTAAATATTAGCTTGGACTCCTGGCTCTTTATGGTCTCTGCAAAGATCTTGTTGATATCCTTTTGACCCTTCCTGATGGTGTACAGCCCACTTACCACTTCTGATTCTTTTTTTTTACCTGGCAACTCCACACTGTAGCCAAAACAAACCTCCCATAGGTGAGACCACCACCATTTCCAACACACAAGAAGAGCACAAGGCACTCCTGACAGCCTGCATGGCAGCATTCTCCCTCATGAGTTCTCTCTTAGAAGAGTGAGATGTGCCATGGCAGTTGTTCTATCTTGTGTTGGTTACCACGTAGTGGTGCATTGCCATCCATATTGTAGAGGCTTAAGTGGAGATCCTGGCCCACCTTGTCCTATAATTGCAACCATTGGTGCATTTTTGTGAGCTCACTCTTGTCCTCCAGTTGTAGAGCTGCCCTGCAAGCTCAGTTGAATAGCTGCTGGATGCTTCTTCATCTTCAGTCAGTTGAAGGCACTTATTAATCAGGAAATACCCAACAGAAGCTGATTGTTAAAACTAGCAGAAACCAAAACCTACACAAGCCTTCAGATAGCAACCTTCAGCAGCAGCAGCAGCAAATTACCACAGGTTCCCAGAAAATGATCCCCAAAGAAATCCCCAGAAGTTTCCTACACTCTGAAAGAACTGTTGAAGTCTTTTGAGATATCTGAGGTAGGAAAGTAAACTATAGGCATTTGCTCTATTGCACTGTATACCTAAAAGCCCAAATTCACAGCTAGAAAAGAGTCAATGCTTAGCTCCAGAAATGGTGGTGTTTAATTCCTGGAGTAAAGTGGATTCATTTTCCTTAAGTGTGTCCATCTCCACTGGTTTATTTAATTTAGTTTCCTTAAGCAAGCTACACACATAAGCATTGTTACTCATCTTTTCTCTGTTGGTTCAAAGTCTAAAGAGCTTCTTTGAATGATAAACTTAGGCTAGATGGCTTAGTGATATCTAAAGATGGCAGAGATTAATCTGTCTCATATGGAACATCAGTAAACTCAGCAGAATCCAACTCTTGCCTCTGAACAGGTATTAATGTGCTTCTGTCCCAGGACAGTTTGCAGCGAGAGAGAATACAAATGTGCTATCTCTGTATAGATATTAATGGCTTTATTCAGGTTAATGAATGAGACCCTGAGAAATTCACATGGCTTATTGAGTCAGGTAGGAGATATGTTTATATATGTGTAGGTTCTGGCAGGATTTTTTTAAATTCTTTTTTTTTTTTTTTCCCCTACACTCATTAACTTAGAAAAATTGTATTCAGTGTTAGCTGACCTATGGAGCATATTTATATTTGCTCAGGCAGCAAAAATGTAGACAAGAAAATGTCTTTTTCAGCAACATAAAGACAGATGAGGCATACAAGAAGTGTCTTTAGAATAATAATTATATAACTAACTTAATTAGTCTCTGCTTCAATCAAAAGGCAGTATGATAACACCAGCAAGTTGGTTTATATCCACAGAGACTAAAACATTAAAAATATACACAAAGGATTTTCCAAGGTGTTGTGTTGTATTATGTTTATGGCCCTTGGAACAGAGCAGAATCTGTTGTGTTGTATTATCTTTATGGTACTTGGAATAGAGGAGAATTTATCCAACTGGGTGAAATTGAAAATTATGGGCAAATGTAAAGCAGATTTTTGTAAACCAGTTCAGGAATGGAACAGAAGTATAACTCCAGTGAAATCAAATCAAACATAAGAATCAAGAAAGGCACCATGTTGTTTCTATTAAAGCAGTTCTTAGACTGACACAGGGTCCATAATATGTAAAGCCCTAAGTCAACTCTCCATTCCAACACACCCAGACAAGGTAAAACAGGGGAGTAGGAAATAATGTCCTTATGTTACAAGCAGAGAAATGAGGCTTCTCCAAAGTGACACAGGGAATCTATGAGAGCAGCCAACTGAAACTTGAATCTGTCACTTTGCAATTCATTTAAAAAAAAAAAAAAAAAAAAGAGATGTGAATGTAGGATAGATTCAATTTAAATGAGCATGCAAAGGTACTCTGAAAACCTCAGAGAAATGCAGGCAAACATTCACAGCTAGCCACATAAATTGGTTAGTTCCTGTGACTATGAATTCACTCATATTAGTCTCATAATCACTCATATTCCCAGAAGCCATATGATTTTTCCTGTATTTCTCTGCATAGTATGGGTTGTCACTAAAATGATTTTAAACTCACTCTAACTAGTCAGGATATAGAACATCTATATTTGCTTTTGTGAATTCTGGGATACCTTACTGTAAAACTCTCTGAAATATAAAGACACAGTAAATACAACTGATCACAGAATTAGCAGTGATAGTTCTTTTTCTTTCCATACTCATCAATTGAAGACGAACACTGATGTAGAATACTATTAAACACTACTTGGTTATCTTTGTCTGAAACATTAGCAGAGGAATCTGAAGTATCTGTTACATTACTGCTAACAACATTTGCTCACCAAGAAAGAATATCAGTGAGCAAAGAATTCCTAATGGAAATATGTGTGACAAGTAACTCCCTGTTAATCTGAAAGAATATGTATCTGCAGGAAAAAAAAAATGTTAGAGGATCATGTGGACAGAAATATAATCCATTTGGGAAGAAAAAACATTATTTATTTGTTTGATATTGATGTGCCTTTCTCCTATCTCTTATTTTCCACTAACATCTCTAACATTTCTAAAATACTCTCAAAAAAAAAAAAAAGAAAAAAAAAACCAAGAAGTTTTGAGTTTTTTTCTAAATATTTTAATATAGCTATTCTCTAGCTGAGAACAACTGTGATTTTTTTCCCTTGCCAACTCACTGACTTCCACCCACACAGACCTTAGAGGGTAATGAAATTAAAATTATGTGGCATTCTCTTCTGTTTCTTGCATTATGGAAGAGTGAAAATGGGAACAGAAAGGACAAAGAGTACATCAGAACTTAGTCTTTACTGATAATTAATTTAATAATGTGATTGTTTAAAAAATGAAGGAGAACTAAAGTAAATTGCATAAAACTAGCATTAGAAAAGTGTATGTGAAAACAGGCAAATAAATAACACATCCTTAGACCTGTTTTAATAATCAATGTTTTGCAAAAAAAGATGCCAGAGAGTGTATGGTAAAATAAGTCTTTTCCCCATCTCTCTCCCTCACTCTCTCTCACAAACACCCTCTCAGATCACTGCAATTAAACAGACAAGGAACCTTTGTGGAAGAAAGTTATATATTTTTATATATATATATAAACTTTATTTGGATCACTTGTGTTTTTTTCTCCAGAAAATATGGGAAAAGAAAGGATGTAAGATGTTATATTAATCCATTTCTTTATACATTCCCCTTAATTTTCCCAGGAAAAACCTTGAAAATGAGATCTTCATTGAAAGAAATTATTTAAAACACTTATACGCCCTTGTGAAAATCAACACCTAAAATCCTTCTGTCACAAATTAGGAAAATATGTATTTGTCATTTAAAAAAAAAAAAACAAAAAACAAAAAACATTTTTTTTCATTATGATTGAAACTTCTTTTTCCTTTAAATAGATACTTAGTGATCCATTGATTTTTTTAACTTGAGGGCTCCATGTTGGTATGGTGGTGAATACTGAAGGGTAGAACAACTCTTTCCTGACTTGTGTCCCCTGTTTCCTGAACATGGATATGCCCCATTAGTGTTCTTTAGATGTACCCAAGACAGTCATCTTCTGCTACAGGTTTCACCTTTTTTTTCAAGTGGATAAGAAATTTGAAGGTGGTATCTATATTTTCTGTGCACTTCACTACTTGATCAATTGACAAAAAAATCACCCTTCCTAACACGTTGTCTTCTGGTATCTGCAAATAAATTCCCATACGGAGATACATTGTAGATGTTACCCGGATGTTTCTAATGAAACTAAGTGAATCATCCATGCCATAGTATTATTTGCCCCTGATCTGAAGCTGAATCAATGCAAAAAAATCACTTCCCTTGGATATTTTAATCAATAGAGTTGTCTGAGAAATTAATGTGACTCAATATATTTAGCAAGTTAATTACTAGACATCTCAGTTTTGGACTTAGTTAGTAATCTCAGAATAGTTGTAACCTCAGTATTTCATGATGCCATAAACCAATAAAGTTTACTTGTTGCTAGTTAAATTGATTTCCTAACAAAATATTAGTTAGCATCAATAAAGATATGGTTTATAGTGAATGTGAATATTATTAAAGAGTATGATGTTGAGTAGAACTAAGAGCAAGTGAAAGTAAATATTAATGGGCCAATAAGAGAAGCATTGAATGGGGTTATACTGAAGAGTCCCCATAAATTAATTAAGTCCTTTGGGATTTAATAAGGTCCCATTTTAAGACTTAATTAAAAATTAAAATTTTAGGGGAAAAAAAAAACTTATTTGTTTGTTTTCCCATTTGTTTCTCAAAATGAAAGGACGTGTGGAGAAATATCAAGTTTCCAGATTTTCTGCATGGATAAAAGAAAAAAGAATTTTTTTTTCTTGTTGAATACAACATTTCTAAGTTATTGATGTAGGTTGATGTTTTGAAATCTATTTTAAAGACTACATTTCATTTTCCTTTTAGATACCTCTATATAGAAACTTGGAATCCTTATTTCCACCCTGCCCTTGTTCTGGCTAGGATAGTTAATTTTCACTTGAGCTGGAAGAGGAACTGGAGCTGGTGGCACCTGTGGCTCTGGGACACAGCTGGGATAGTTTATTAATTAGATGACAGCTGGAATAATTTACTCAAATTAGCCAAAGGGGTGTTCTACACCATGGGACATCATGCTCAGTATATGAAGGGGGGACTGTGGTAAGGAGGAGGGTCCTGCTACTTGGAAGGAAGCCTGGCATCAGGATCCACCATGAGCTATTGTACTGTAAACTATGTGCTTAAGTATTTTCTGTTACTCTTTTGTTTGTTTGGGGTTTTTTTTTGTTTTGTTTTCCATCTCTATTTTCTTTTCATCTGTTGTTCTCTTAAACTGTTTTTATCTTAACCCATGAATTTTGTCTTCTTTTCTCTCCTGATTCTCCTCCCTGTCCCACTGTGGAGGGGGTGGGAGGGAGGTGAGGGGGAAGTGAATGAATGACTGTATGATATTTTACCTGCGGAGTAGGG
>WHYT01015461.1:27576-43801 GCA_009806455.1 Tetrax tetrax
AAAAAAAAAAAAAAAAGTAACAAGCAGAGGGAGGAAGAAAAAAACCAAAGGGTTTTTATACGATGTATAGATTTTCTTCTTCACAAAGAATTGCACTTTGTCTAACCACAGGCGCTTTATTCTGTCAGATGCTTCAGCATTCCTTATTTACAGCAGCACAAAACCCATTCGTGAGCAGAATTTCCTGTGTAAAGGAGAAAGGTCAAGTTTTTGTGCATTTCAATTATTTCACAGCTGAATTTTATCTTATTGCTAAAATGCTAAACATCCATTTAATACTAGAAAGCGTTAAAGAGAGCTGCTGTGTCTCTGCATACTTTACTCCTGTTAAATGCATACTTTATTTATAGACAACATCTTTTAAGTTGCTGGAAGCACGTTATTATTACTTGCCTGAATTTGCCAATATGGAAAACTTTAATTGCTCTTTTAGATTCATGTAAAGTGTTTCAGGGAGTGTAATAAAATATGAGTTCACCATTTATTTAAATAGAATTAAGAACTAGGAAATTGTATTGTTATAATCACTCAGAGTACCTGTGAAAGAAATAAATATGACCCTGGAATTTACAAGATCCAGTGTTCAGTATGAGCTCAAGAGATGCCATTTTTTCCTTGTAGTATAACCAATTGATGCACAATTACATAGTTAACATGTTAAATTTTCCAGTCTATTGTTGAGAAATGGCTTCACAAATGTTAAGTTCAGTGCCTATTTAGGACTTGGATATGCAGTAACTAAGTTGACACTAGTTAAAAATTCTGTTTAGAAACTCAATTAGAGACTGTATTCCCCAAATTGTACAACAGATCACTTGCATATTGACTTAATTCTCAAATAATGTCTAGATGAATCTTAATAAAACTGTAGAGAGAAAATTCAATCCAAAATTAAGTGATCCATAAATCTACATGCTGAAATTATAAAAAAAAAAAAAGCAATTTTCCGAACTTTTGCTTCATTTTCACGTAACTGATCATGTTTTTATACAAGTGTTTGACTTTTATGACATGGAATAACATTTTAAGAAGGAAAAAAAAACTTTTTGAAATCTTATGTCTGAAATGCTAATTTTACTGATATTAGTGGAAAATGAGAAATATCAGAATTCCATATATTCTTGTAAAGACCTTTTTTGTGGCCAAGGAGTACTTCATAGTTGATAGGATTGTCGGTGAAATGAGAGCAGCCTCACAGAAAGCAATCTGGAGGTTTTGCTTGATGGCATGTTGAATATGAGTCAACAGGGTGCCCTGACAGCCAAAAGGGCTAGCTGTGTCCTGGGGCACACCAAGCACAGCATAGCTAGCCCATCAGATGGACTCAATGATCCTTATGGGTCCCTTCCAATTTGAGATATCCTGTGACAAGAAATACTTCCAATACATAAGCAATTCAAACAAACAGCTTTTCTGTAGAAGCATCCACTGTAAAATATTCTATTCCAGCTGGATATAACATGACCCTTGAAGGTCCCTTCCAACTCTAACCATTCTATGATTCTATGATTAGTTTTGTGAATTTCACCATCATTACTAATTTGTTTTAAGGCCAACATTGGAAAATAAATAATAAAATTAATTAATAAATGAAGAACTACTTTACCAGCAGGAATGCTCTGTGCCCAGGCATCCATAACAATGCTTCAAGTGGAGGTAGGAACACATTCAGAAACACCTTAGTGGACTGCAACTTTATTGTACTCCTGTGACTACAACTGCATAATGAATCTTTCTTCAATTAACAAAGAAAGACTCTTAAACTGCATTGTTCTGATTTATGTGGCATTGGAAAATTTAATGTCCTTAGGAGATAGCCCACTAATGGAGTCCTCTGTATCAAAACATCATCAAGTATGCATCCTTTGTATTTATTTTTGTATTTCCACTTGCGTGATATATCAAATACAAACAGGAATATAGTGCATGTTCTTCCGTTCGTTTGCTCCAGATAAACGTTTTATCATCCTCATATTCATCATTTAATCATACAAAAGACCAAATATTTGCTGGAAATAAGGATAGCCAGGAAAGTAGGTCAAGATCAGACAATAAGTAGCTAGCTTTGGATTATGTTGACATTTTCAGGTGGCCTCTATGTGAGCAGTAGACAACAATATAGTTGTAATTTCTCCATGTAGGTTGTTATGGTTTTAAACCATCTGTCTTTCTCAGCCATTTCTCCATGCGAGGAGCTAATTAAACATAAGATAGGACTCTATACAGGGGTAATTGAGTTAAGCATTTAGTGGCCAGTGACATTCAAGCAATAAAATAAAGAAATTTGTAGTAATACCAAACATAGGATCAAAACATAAGGAATAGCTGCTTCTTTTTGCTATCTGAGCATCTACCAACTGAAAGGTGGTTGTGATTATTTTTTTTTTAAACACTAAATTATTAATTTTTATAGAATTAAAGCATAAAACACAAGGCTTGAAAGTGATCTTTGGAAGTTGGTTCCAAATACTTCACTCCCAAAACCCAAATAATTCATTCCAGATGTTTGCATAATTACTTAAACCTCCTGTGTGCTCTTACCAGCTCTATAATTGGATGATTTGACCTTGGAGACAAAGTAAAACATTAGTTTTCTAGTAACTTAACTTTTCAGAAGCCAGGGCATTTCCTTGACTGAATACAGCAAGGTAAAATTCCGGCAATCTCCTGCAACGTGTGTCAATAAGGTGAAGACCACAGAGATGCTCACCTAAGGAAATATTAATTGACATGAAAATATTGTATTTCTAACAGAAAGGAAAAACCCAATAAAACTAATTCTGAGTATCACCCTACACCAAAGAGAAGGTTTTAAATAAAAAAAAAAATTAAAATCTATAATCATAGCCTAATTGCCATGCATAAGGCCGCAGTGAGGTCAGCATAAAACGTTTTAAAATGGCTGTCTCTTGTGAAACAAATATTGCCTAGGGATGTCAAATATATTCAAAATAGCCAGATTTTAACAACTTCAGATATTGCCATTCTTCGGATATGGCTACACCTATAGCTAGAGCATTAATTAGGGTGGAGAGATGTGAACGGTATATCCAGCACCACTTAGTTGCAGGCAGGAATACCGAATGCAGTTTAAGAAGTTTATTTTTAAAGAAGTGTAATAATAGTGGCTACAGTATTTTAAAGATAAAAGAACCAAAGAGAATGGTAGAGAAATAAATAAGACAGATCATGTAG
This sequence comes from Tetrax tetrax, assembly GCA_009806455.1. Classification (NCBI taxonomy): domain Eukaryota; kingdom Metazoa; phylum Chordata; class Aves; order Otidiformes; family Otididae; genus Tetrax; species Tetrax tetrax. The sequence goes on from WHYT01015461.1 coordinate 30,772, forward strand.
GAGAGCTTCCGCCTTCCTCTGCCACAGCAAGTTTGAGCTGTGGCACTGCTAAACTCTGGTTCTGCAACACATGGAGGGTAATACAGTCCTTTCTCTGATGTAAAAGGATAGCTGTGATAGTAACGTTGTTATTTTGATTGATTTAATCTTAAACAGATAACAAGCAGCAAATAACAAACAAGTGGCAACTGAGGACAACTGAGGATAGAGCCATGTTCATGTGGGTAATCCCAGTATCTAGTAGATCACTGATCAGATTTGAATTTGTGCAAAATATCTTGGATCTGAAGAAGTCTGAGTTGCCTAGGTAAACCTCTACAAGGCAAGCTTTTCAACCTGACTGTACTATAATGGCCACACATTTTGTACTTATAAAAACATCTTCCACATCAAGAGACTTAAAAAGCAGTGAATTAGAGGCTTTTGTACTCTTTCAAGTGAACACCTCTGACAATAGTGGCTTTTGTACTGTGCCTAATCCACATTGTTACTTCTGTTGTTTGGTTACATCTGGACAGTTGTTCTGTTTCAAATTTTCGCCCTTGTCATCCGTCTACATTTAGCTTGTGTGCCTGCTCCCTCCTGTCCCGCGCTAGTGCGAGTGGTGGCAATGCCTTGGTATGGTGTGAGCTCTGAGTTTGTAGGAGGTCTGTGCTGAAAGCTTGGCAAGCTTTTATTTTCAGGTTAGTATTCTGTGAACTTCTTCCTACAGTTCTACTGAAAAATTTTATTTCTCTGGGTTGACAGAAGCTATTGATGGTTTGTGTGTATGCTAGTTCACTGTCTTTTTGAAGAAGAGCTTGAAGTTGAGGGAAATAACTGGTGATGCTTTGAGTAATATGAACAGTTTTTTGGGGTTTCCTTCTTAGGTGAATATAGTAGATAGGCAAATGATTACAGTAGCAGATGTGAGTTGTGACATCAATGCTATTTCTGGCCCACTTAATGGAATAATCCGTCAGAGTAAGAGCACAGTGACAGGCCAGTGATACATAAGCAAACAACTCTTGTGATGTCAATCCAACTTGTCTTGTTTTATACAAGGTAAAGGTTACTGTGGCAATAAATGAGTCACTTATGTCCTGTCATTAGCCTTCTCAGTGGTAAAGGCTTGTTGAGAAGCTTCAACCAAAGTATCTAGTCCTGGCTGTCTTCTCAGATCTTATACTTCTCTCTTCCTGGCAATTTTGTGACATGTAGACATGTATCATGAGAGGGACCTTTAGACTCTGCAGGCAGCTCCTTTAGGATAAGAAGTCAAAGGGTATCTTGCATGACATATCCCTCCTGTAGAAAAAGTTTATGTCATATTCTAAACCTTGTTTGTAATTCTGGAATAAGATCTTTTAATTTTTTTTTTGTTGTTGTCAAGTTATTTACAAGGAGCAGCGTGTGTAAGTGTTGTAACAGTTTTAACTTGTTCCCCTGTTACTACAGGGGCTTGTGCTCCATGCAATTACTTCTACATGAGCATCTATTTGGACCTCTGGTGAAGACAAGAGCTTTCCTCTTTTCAGCTTCTGGTTTATACCTCATATACATAAATTAGAGTAATTCAAGTGGCCACTGCACAACTGTATTTTGTTCATGCAAATCCTCTGTTGTTGCCAACATTGTTACATGAAGTGCTAATTCAAGTGTATTTTAAGAAATGCTGAAGGTCATGATGAACTCATGCCATGTTACACATGGACAAACATAGAATCATAGAATAGGTAGGGTTGGAAGGGTCATCTATTTCAACTCCAGTGCAAGAAGCAGGGACATCTTTAACATCTGAAATTAAAGACTAGAAAAAGTAGTTCTTCAACATGTGGGTGTAAGTGGTTGTGTATTACAGCTTTGTTTGAGTCCGTTAAATTAACAAAAGCAACAACACACAAGTGAGACCTGTCTGTACTGCGAATTTCTATTGCTGAAATGAAGATGTTCCCCTCAATTGTCTGTTTCATTGATATTTATTAATATAGATATTTCTAGTGCTAGATAATCTCATTTTAAAGACTTTCAGAAAGTTCCTACATGTCTCCTTTGTTTATAAGGAAAATCTAGGGTGAGTAGGCTCAGATGTACTGTCTATGCTGTAAATATTTGAAGTAAGATAAAGTTAATCTTATCTTTCTACTGAAACCTGTTCAGAAGGACCTATGATTTTCCTTATTGTCATTCTAGGTTAGGTTTTCAGGTTTTGACTACTCAATGTCTCTCAGTGAAAATGTCTGGTGGCTTACAATAGCTTAGATTTTGTTATCACCGGATTTCCACACATCTAAGTGTTCCTTTGGTATTCTGTCACTTGTATAGCTAAAATGAGAGCCTGCATTGCAGCAATGTGTTCAATATTTGGGGAGACTGATGCAGTGACCTATTTGGATGTCCTGCTCAGCAAGCAGATCTCTGCCTGCCATAGTGACACTCTCCATGCAGACTTCAGCAGTTATGAATGTCGTATTTATATACATGCAAACAAACATTTAAATTGGATTCTGTTTATAAGTCTAATGATTTGGCATTGTTCTGTTCTGCTTTAGTGGATCTACTTTTTAATACATGAGAAATAAGGAAAAAATAAGTATACTGCCAAGAATAAGCCAGAAAGGAATAATGTCTTTGGCTTACTACAGGAAACACTTAGCCATGCTGTCTATAGTGATCATTGCAACAACTTAAAATATTCACTTTGTCAGCTTATTAAGGTTTAATGTATCATCCAGAATATTTTCAGGCTTCAAAATGGTGGTCACAATCATCTCACATAACTTGAGACACACAACTGAGCTGGGCATGTGGTTTCCTTATGTGTCCTCTGTATCCAATAGCAAAAGAAAAAGAAAGTGCAGATAGAGACTTAGATAAAGTTAAAAGTTCCCCTCAGCTTGATGGTCTCTCTTGAATATAAGAGCTAACTAGGATCCCTTTCGTGATTTATAAACTACTCATCTATTTTCATGGCACATGTGTACATAAATATTCTAAAACCTTTCCTTCAGTCAGAACCTTTGGCACACAACTACAGGATGGAGATAAAATAGTTACTCTCAGGATCATGTATTCCATCAGAAACATGGTGAAACATAGCAGCTATTTACAGCATGCCTTCTTCCTCTCTGTTTGCTATGAACTTTTGGGTCATCTTTCAGGAAAAAGGAGGAAAGAGTTCAAATAGCATCAATATTGGAGTTTAGCAGGAGCCTATGAGTCCAAATGTTTGATTGAAATTGCAAGATAGAAAAAACAAACAAAAAAAAAAAAATCTTGGCAAAATACTTTTTTATTGATTTCTTACCACAGAAGTTTTGAGCATTTGTTACCACTTACAGGTGCTTTCCTGGCATGCTGAAGGAAGAACTTGGAATGCTCCAACGGCACTTCACACTCCCAGGTTTGAGCACTCCCACACAAAAAGAAAAGAAAAGAAAGAAAAAAGCGTAGTAAAAGCAGACTAGTAGTAGTTGTCGAGTACTTTGCATTCACAATTGCTTATTCTTTTGACTGGTGACAATAAAAATAAAGAAGTCTAGGTTCATTCATGAAACATTGTATCTTGATCTGACAGAATCAGGAACATTTCCTGATCTTTTCATTGTCCTTTTCTGACCTCACCACTTAATATTAAATGCTAAAGATACAAACTATTTTTAAAGTTCCCTATGTGACCCAAAGACTGTATGTATGTTTGCCTGCAGCACAGGGCAAGCTCCTGGTCACTCTGTCATCTACACTGGGTGTACTATGCTTCATTTTTGGGTAGATGACTTCATTTCCTTTGTATGTAACAGTGAACGGGGAAAGTAACTAGTTTGAACCCAGAATTTCCCCAACACACCTAGATGCAGAGTACACGTGCACCTAGTCAGAAAGTTCAAAATCAGTCTGCTACTCCTTATTTAAGCATTAGTTTTGTGATGCCATATAGAGTTGATAAGTCTTCTGCAGTTATATGCTCATTTTTAAAACATCTATGTATGTCAGTTACCCATAATTAAATTGATGTTGTTAATCATATAAATCCATACTGTTCAGACAATCCTGGTCATAGTACTGTCAATTTTGAAATAAATGTCTAGAAAAAAAAAAGCACAGAAGTTTTGTGCACATGCTTTAATTGACACAACTTCAAATATTGAAATTATAGGAAAAGCAGTAAAGTTAAAACTACTCGGAAATGCTGAAGTGAAGAGTGTAACTTGCATCTCTCAAAAATGCCAATTGTAATGCTTCCCCACCCAGCTGAATGATGTGGAGAGCAGATAAATACATAGGCATTCACCAGGCATCTACTTGCATAGCTCTGTCAGGAATGGGGAGCAATGTCTTTGCAAGTAAATTCAGTCTTCCCAGCGATGTCCCCAGGCATATAGCCAATGGACTGGCCTGAAACTACTCTTGTAAAATCACTTCAGCCTTGGAAAGACAGTGGCTGCGTGCAGGTTTTGCTATATCCCCTGGGCTTGCTGGCCTGTGCTAAGTTTCAAACATACTAGGAATTTCTTAGGATGATGCCTGCCAGAACTCTACCAGGGACTGCGGTAAGATTTTTTTTTTTTTTTAATTTTATATAGGTGAATATTCCCAGATATTGTTTAATATACTAACGCAGGCCTGTTCATCAGTTCTGCACGCATCCAGCACCAGATAACAGTGCTTTCCCCATTAATGCCTCTGCAACTTTCAGGACTGATTAATATATTAATGTATTAATCTCTTATCAGAAGATCTTAAGCTATTCTCTTGGTGCCTCTGATTCATAAAAGGGAAATGGTAACACCTCCCTTTCTCAGGTTATGCAATCATTGGTCAGGGACTTCAGAGTCTGTAGGCAGGAAATTACACTTAATAATGAATTTTAAATTTTTTTTCTGAACTTTGGACCTTGAATGTTGTTGGGAATGTTAATGGGACATTTGAACATCTTCAGAATGCTCTTTTTCTTTTTTTTCAAAAGAGAATGAAAAAGGTATTTAGAATTAAATGCAACACATTTTCCTCAGATCAATAGATAGTAACCAACCTACACGGAATGAAAAAGTTTTGGTTGCATTGAGTCACTTGTGAAATCTTTTCACAGACTGTGATGAATATTCATGTTAGTTAAAATTTCTCTGTTTGACTTTTTGGAAGAAGAAGTGTTTGCCACTATAAGAACATTTAATTTATAAGAACATTTAATTATTTTTTTTTTTCCCATTTTCCTTCCTCACTGCATTCAATGTCGCTCCTGCTAGACACTGAAGTGAGTGGGCATGGGTTGTCTGCGGAGAAAACGGCATCCTTTCTATAAGACCATGAGCTGTTTTTGCTTAAACCTTCCTTCATCTGCTCTAGTACCAGTTTGCACAAGTTTGGAATTAATTTCCACAGAACATCACTGAAAAGGTAGTCTTAGCCTCTATTTCATTGCTTCATTTTCCTATAATCTGTAAATTGCACTACCTTTTAGTAGCACGTTCCAAGTTTCTGGGCTTCTGATATTTTGTGAAATGGAAATATTGCATAAAGGATATAATAATACTTCCATATTTACAGGCAGCCTAAAAAAAATGTCAGGAAATTGCAAATGATTTTCCATGTGAATAGTCAGGGAAAAAAAACTCAAGAAAGATCTTTGCATTGCATAAGCCATTCAATTATGTTCTTCATTGACTTTAAATTGATTACTGGCATGATATGGTAAATAGAAACTGCATATAGTATTTATATTTTATTTAAATGCCAGTTACTTAATTTACTTTCTCATTATACACTAAAGTAATGATCATCCTGTTTATTAGTGTTAAATATTTCATGGACTTCACAACACTGTTTAACTTATTACAAATGAATAGAGGTCATTACATTACATTACCCATTGTGTAAGATTGTATCAGCAGCGATACACATGGTGAGAAAGGAGGAGAAAAACCATCACGGAAAAAAAAGAAACCTGGATGGTATAATCTCTTTGAGGAATCACTGTGCTATATCTCGGTTGTCCAATGAAAAAAAAATAGTGCTAAAATAAAGTAGAAATTGCACTGTAATTATTATGACCTATACTTATAGAACATGTATCTGGAAATATCCTAGACCAATTTACAAATGGATTTTCAAACTATATGCAGAATAAAGAAAAAATAACAATCACTAGCAAAATGCAGATAACCATGTGATGAGATGTGATTGTAGTCCAAACAGAAGACACCAATATTATGGAGCAGTTTAGGAAAACATACTGCTCTACAGCGTAATATCACAAAGAAATATGGTCAGAAATGTAAAAATCCAGATCAAATTTACAATAAGATTGAAAAGAAGCAATGAATAAGACAGCTAATATACATGAGCACAGGAACAAATAACAAACACAAGTCAAAATTTGCTTGGACTTTCATGAATTTTCTGCTTTCAGAAAAAAAAAAAAATTACATAAGGTCTTTTCAATACAGTCCTAAATTACCAAATTATCAAGACCCACATTTTCTAACTAGTTCTTTCAACTACTTCAAGTTGGAAATTTTAGACAAGGAAAAAAAAAAAAAAACCACAACCACCAAACCCCGCAACCCTTTAAAAAAAATGCGTTAATTCTCCTCTTGAAAGACAAATCAAATCAAAACCCCTCCCCACACACAAGCACTAGAGGTGATCCTAGTCCCCTAGTGTCAAAAATCAGCTTTTGGGTGTTGCTGTGAAGCACTAGCTCATGTGGTAATGGCCACTAGCATTGCTGTAACTGAGTATGTTTTGCAGACAATTGAGAGTTAAACAAGTCTTAGCTGCATTAATGGATATTTATATATAATGAATTAGGAAAAGATATTGAGGTATACATGTCGATTTCCTGTCTGATTACACTACAGAACTTGCCAATGCATTGTGAGCATTTAAACTGAAAAGGATCTCATAAGTCATTGCATCTAATATCTTATTGCTGTATGGTATCTCAGTGTATGCCTTTTTTGTAAGCTTATTTCAAGGCTGTTTTTAAAATAGACATATTTTCTAGGTGATTAGTTTTGATTTTTTGCTTCCAGCATTTCAGGCACTCATAGAGGGAAGCTACTATCATGGAGAAACAGGAATTAATACCATCTCAAATGTTGCTGTTTAAATGACTGAAAATTTGGGATGACACTCAAATATCACTTATTACCTCTCCCTTTCAGATAGTACTTTCAATGACAGGAAAGAAAAAAAAAAAAAACAAGCTCTGTCTCTGATGACAAGTCTCTTGACTTCTTGGAAAGGAGGAGAAAGGAGTGAGTTAAAAGGAGTGGTGGTCATAACCATAGAGAAAATGCCAGATGCTTTTTCACAAGCTATGAGCTACACACCTCGAGACAACACAGTATCTCTGAAAGCACTCTCCCCTCAGCTGTTAACTTTTTCCAGTGTCTTAGAGTATGGAGTGACAATCACTTTATCACCTGTCTCTCTACACTCAGTTACACATAACCCTCACCCATCTCCTCCTCTTCTCCACCCCTCTGTCAGGGAAGAACTACAAAACTGTGATAGCTATCAGACAGGGTGTCCTGGTTTTGGCAAGGATGGATTTAATTTTCCTCTCAGTAGCCAGTGTGTTTTGGATTTTCTGTGTGAAGAACGTTGATAAACACACAGATATTATGAGGTGTTGTCATAGTTTAGCCCTGTTCGGGACCAGACTACACAGTCTCTCTTTCACTTCCCCACCTTCTGAGAGCATAGGAAGAGACAATATAAGAAAAAAGGCTCGAGGTTTGAGATAAGGACAGGGAGAGATCCTTAAAGTTACCGTCACAGGCAAAACAGACTCGACTTGGGGAAGACCATTAATTTATTTCTAAAAACAAAACAGGATAATGAGACAGAGAAACAAGATAACCTCCCCCCACCCCTCCCTCTTCCCAGGCTTAACATTATCTCTACCTCCTTCCACACACCCGAGCAGCACAGAGGGGAACAGGGAATGGAGGTTATGGTCAGTTCATCACACGTTGTGTTATGCCGCTGCTTCGTTGTCCGGGGAAGAACTCCCCACATTCCTTCCCTGCTTCAGTGTGGGGTCCCACCCATGGGCTGCAGTACTGCTCTAGCGTGGGTCATCTCTTCCACCGGGTGCAATCCCTCCAGAACAGCTGCCCCAGCACAGGCCCTCCAGGGCCACAGCCTCCTTCAGGCCTCCACCTGCCCCGGCGTGGGGTCCTCCCCGGGCTGCAGGGGGATCTCTGCTCCTCCGTGGGCTCCATGGGCTGCAGGGGGATCTCTGCTCCTCCGTGGGCTCCATGGGCTGCAGGGGGATCTCTGCTCCTCCGTGGGCTCCATGGGCTGCAGGGGCACAGCCGGCCTCCACCATGGCTGCACCACGGGCTGCAGGGGAATCTCTGCCGGGAGCAGCGTTACTGCTCCCCCTCCTTCTGCACTGACCTTGGCGTCTGCAGCCGTTCCTCTCACCAGAAATTCTTCACAATGGGCTCAGGCAGACACCTCTCAGGTTCTCTTCACATCTCCTCTCCTCTCCACTTCTTGCAGCCGGGTTGGGCTGAGTTGGGCCCAGTTGACCGGCTGGCGGGAGGCCAGAGGGTGAGGCCTGCAAGGCCCACAAGGCTCGTGCCTCCCCCTCTCAACCCCTGCTCAGCTCCTTCACATCATCTTTTTTTGACCCAAACTGGCCAAAGAGAGTATTTCATGCCATAAACATCATGCTCCTGCTCCTTTGTTTGCTGCTCAGTTTCATTTTCGTAGTCGCTCCTTGGGACAGGCTGTATCAGTCACTGGGACATCAGATGGTGAGAAATCATGCATTGTTCATTTTGTATGTTTTAGTAGCCTTATATTCTTTTATTCTTGTAATTTCCCTAGTAAACTACTATTCTAGTAAACTATCTTTATCCCATGCCACTAGTTTTGCTTCCTTCCCAATTCTCTCTCCTATCCCTCTGGGGAGAGGGAGGGTGAGCGAGAAGCTGTTGGTGACTAGGGCTAAACCACCACACTGGGAATTAACAATATTCTCTCAAATTCATCATGACATGTCAAAAAGCCCAAATGAAGGGCATCTCTGAATAATTCCTTAGCAGGATAGCAGCAAAAGAGGACCAATCTGAATGAGTATTAGAAATACAAAGGGAATTGGCTCCCATGTTGCTGGAGTGTTTTATTTTTTCAGCATTGTACAGGTGGAGCACACCAGTAAGCAACAGCAGAGCTCCTCAGTTTCATATCCCAAAAAATCCACTTAGCTCTGAGTCACCGGGACCTTGGAAGCAATGAAGCTGTACACACCACGTTGTTACTGCTCTGCATATCTGTAGGATGCCTGGAAGAAAATAAAGAAAATAAAGTTGTAGCTTGAGAGTATCTCAGACACATTACATCAAAGCTACTGTGTTTGTAGGCAGCTGTGCAGCCAAAAGATGTAGCCGAACTCCACACAGGGCCTTAAGACTTTGATTGTATCTGGGATGAGTTCAGTATGCCATAGCTGCTTGAAATAGAAAAGAAATGACTTCAAACATCTAACATTCTGTGGTAAACATTTTCTCCATGGAAAATATCGTACATGTAACTGATATGTTTGCTAATGTAAGCAGGAATTCGTGTAGACCTGCAAGAGTTACTGTGAATTACGGCATGCAGGATGCAACTTCATTTGTACTGTAGATCTTTTTAAAAAGCATTTATCTGGTAAGATTTTCAGTCGTGGTGACTCTTAATACAAATCTGCTGAATGACAAGATAAAACGGCAAACATATCTTCAGCAGGCCTTTTGCATTCTCCTCAGCCCAGCATACTTCTGCAAATTATTTTTTTTCTTAATTTTTAAAATACTCTTAAAAAAAAAAAAAATCTTATTTTTTTTTCCCATATTGAGAACAGAGTAGCAGTCTTCTGTACAAAAATCCAAGCTGATAACTCAGGGTTAGATCCCAAGCATTGCCCTTGGCCTCCTGCAAGGATGTGGCTATGTTTAAGTGGGAGTATTCTGGACAAAGCCTATCATCTAAACACCTGATGAGTTTTAGATGTCTTCTGTAGGAGATGAGATGAATCATACTTTAGATTATAAAGGGAGTCTGGATGACTATCCCAGGGTTTGATACCTGTGCTGTGGTGACAGGAGTTAGCCATCTGTGAATTTACTTGATTTCACATACGTATTTCATTTCACACACCATGGGCTCTGTGCTGCTGCACAGCCAGGGAAGCACAGCAAACTCATTTCAGATTATTTGGAACATGAGTTTCATGCACTACTTGAATTCTCTTTGTTGAACAGAATTTGTTCCTTGTCTGTAAAACACAGGCAATCTCATCTCTTTAGATAGCAGTTCTTTTCCCATACTCCACTTGATACTATCTTAAGGGGGAGCACAGTTCAACCCACAGCTGTCAGCATGGCACCAGTGCCAGCACCAACTACCCAGAAGTCGAGGAAGGATCGCAGGTAGGTGCAAATGAACCTAAACTGTGGTACAAAAGAATGCCTGTCCCTCCAGCCAGCAAGTCGGCTTTGTCAGGGGCCCAGCTGAAGTGTCTCTATTCCAACGCACGCAGCATGGGGAATAAACAGGAAGAACTGGAGATGCATGCACACGAGCAGGGCTACAACCTTGTTGGCATCATGGAGACATGGGACGACTCATATGACTGGAGCATCAACATGGAGGAGTACAGGCTTTTTAGAAAGGACAGGAGGGGAAGACGAGGAGGGGGTGTCGCTCTCTATGTCAGCAACCGGCTGGAGTGCGTGGAGCTCCGCCTGGGGATGGGGGAGGAGCTGACAGAGAGCTTATGGGTCAAGATCAGAAGACGGGGATGGACAGGAGATGTTATGGTGGGGGTCTGTCACAGGCCGCCTGGCCAGGAGGACAGAACAGACGAGGCGCTCTATAGCCAGATAGGAGCAGCCTCACGGCGGTCACCAGCCCTGGTCCTCATGGGGGACTTCAACCACCCTGACATCTGTTGGAGAGACAACACGGCAGGGCACAGGCAGTCCAGGAGGTTCCTGGAATGCGTGGATGACAACTTCCTCCTGCAGGCGCTAGAGGAGCCGACAAGGAGGGGTGCCATGCTGGACCTTGTGCTCACCAACAGGGAGGGTCTGGTGGGGGACATGAAACTGAAGGACAGCCTTGGCTGCAGTGATCATGACACGGTGGAGTTCAAGATCCACGGGGCAGCGAGGAAACGATACAGCAAGTTCTCTGCCCTAGACTTCAAGAAGGCGGACTTCAGTCTCTTCAGGAACCTGATGGGCAAAGTGCCATGGGAGGCAGCACTGGAGGGAAGAGGGGCCCAGGAAAGTTGGTCCACATTCAAGAAACAGCTCCTCCAAGTTCAGTGGAGGTGCATCCCGATGAAGAAGTGATGCAAAAAGGCCAGGAGGCCAGCGTGGATGAGCAAGGAGCTCCTCAAACAACTGAAAGTGAAGAAGAAAGCCTACAGAGGGTGGAAGCGGAGACAGATAGCCCGGGAGGACTACAAAGAAGCTGTGTGAGTGGCCAGGGATCGGGTAAGGAAGGCTAAAGCCCTAATGGAATCAAATCTGGCCAGGGATATAAAAAGCAACAAGAAAAGCTTCTATAGGTATGTAGGGGACAAAAGAAAGTCCAAGGAGAATGTAGGCGCCCTCCGGAAGGAAACGGGTGTCCTGGTTACCTGGGACATGGAGAAGGCTGAGGTACTCAATGACTTCTTTGCCTCAGTCTTCACAGAAAATAGCTCTTGTCCCACCACCCAAGCTGTAGAAGGCACAAGCAGGGACTGGGAGGATGAAGAACTGCCCACTGTGTTTGAAGAGCAGGTTCAGGATCATCTGAGGAACTTGAAGGTGCACAAGACTATGGGACCTGATGAGATCCATCCGCTGGTCCTGAGGGAACTGGCGGATGAAGTTGCCAAGCCACTGGCCATCATATTTGAGAAATCGTGGTGGTCTGGTGAGGTCCCTGATTACTGGAAGAGAGGGAATATAACCCCCATTTTTAAAAAGGGGAACAAGGAAGAGCCAGGGAACTACAGGCCGGTCAGCCTCACCTCAGACAAGGTCATGGAGCAGATTCTCCTGGAAACCGTGCTAAGGCACATGGAGAGCAAGGAGGTGGTTGGTGACAGCCAACATGGCTTCACAAAGGGCAGACCATGCCTGACCAATTTGGTGGCCTTCTATGATGGGGTGACAGCATCGGTGGACAAGGGATGAGCAATGGATATCATCTACCTGAACTTTTGCAAAGCTTTTGACAGTGTCCTGCATGACATCCTTCTCTCTAAACTAGAGAGGCATGGGTTTGATGGACAGACCACTCAGTGGATAAGGAGTTGGCTGGATGGCTGCACTCAGAGAGTGTCAACGGCTCAATGTCCAAGTGGAGACCAGTTACAAGTGACGTCCCTCAGAGGACCGTGTTGGGCCCGGCCCTGTTCAATATGTTTGTCGGTGACATGGACAGTGGGATAGAGTGCACCCTCAGCAAGTTCATTGATGACACCAAGCTGCATTGTGCTGTCAACGCACTAGAGGAGAGGGATGCCATCCAGAGGGACCTGGACAGGCTGGAGAGGTGGGCCCGTGCCAACCTCATGAAATTCATCCAGGCCAAGTGCAAGGTCCTGCACCTGGATCATGTCAATCCCAGGCACAAATACAGACTGGTCGGAGAATGGATTGAGAGCAGCCCTGAGGAGAAGGACTTGGGAGTGCTGGTGGACGAGAGGCTCAACATGAGCTGGCAATGAGCCCTTGAAATCCAGAAGGCCAAGCACATCCTGGGCTGCATCAAGAGAAGCGTGGCCAGCAGGTCGAGGGAGGTGATTCTGCCCCTCTACTCTGCCCTAGTGAGACCCACCTGGAGTACTGTGTCCAGTTCTGGAGCTCCCAACATAATAAGGAGATGGACCAGTTGGAGAAGGTCCAGAGGAGGGCCACGAAGATGCTGAGAGGGCTGGAGCACCTCTCCTACGAGGACAGGCTGAGAGAGTTGGGGCTGTTCAGCCTGGAGAAGAGGAGGCTCCGGGGAGACCTGATAGCGGTCTTCCAGTACCTCAAGGGGGCCTACAGGA
>WHYT01015462.1:14546-38308 GCA_009806455.1 Tetrax tetrax
CATCTCCCCTTTAAAAAAAAAAAAAAAAAAGTTACTGGGAGTCCTGGCACTTTCCAGGGGGCTCCAGCCACCCTCCCCCCAGACAGCACCCCCCCCTTTTCCTGCACAGGCTCTGCCCTGAGGAAGGGGGCTGGTGCTGGGTTTTCCCATCACGCTGCCTGCAGGGATGTTCCCAGGGAGCAAACCCTCCCCGCCAGGACGCCGAGGTGTCCCAGGGATGCCGCTCACCTGCTGGCTGCCGATTCATAAAAACAAACAGTGGTAAGATCCAGGGACATTCTTAGTAACATGATGCACCATCGTTTTGAACAACAACATTAGGCCAAGGGAAAAAAAAATGGAACAGGAAAGGATGAGTCAGTCACAGGAACGAAACAAAAACCCAACCCCAAAAAATAACCCAACCCCTGACAATGCAATCACGAGAAGGGAATCGGCACCCCTCGCCATAAATATTCATTCCTTCAGTTATGTGCAAGTGTGTGTTACCGTAGTGCAAATAGCTCTGCATTGATCGCGGGCGGCCGGCCCGAAGGGGGCTGCCCCAGGTGACACGGGGACTAGTTAGGGACAGACAAGAATCAACACGGATTTCAAACAAACAAACAAATAAAAAAGCCACCCACCGGCCGGGAGATGCCAAAAAAGAAATCCCAGTTGCTGCCTCCGGCTCGGCGCAGGCAGTGCTGGTGCCTAACGCACCGCGCCAGCAGCAGGGTGCTGCCGAGGGGACGGGGACGAGGAGGGGGACGCGGGCGGGGCGCGCTGGTCGGAGGGGTGCGGGGTGTAACAGCACGGCATCGCTGGCCTTCGTAACCGGCCCTGCGGCTGCCACGCTGCTGGTCACACCGCTCCAGGGACGCACCGGCAGCCCCGCAGCGGCGGCGGGCACCCCACTTGGCAGCCGTGCCCGTCACGTGCCGTACCAAGGGGCCGCGCGCTGGGCATCGCTCCATGAACACAACCTCCCTCCCGCCCCGCGCCAGCTCCCGGCACGGCTGGGGCCGGTGCCAGCTCCTCTTCCCTCCACCCCCGGACGGGCGGGCAGGAGGAACGGCGTTTCTAAGCGGTTTGAGGAGACCGAGCCTCCTCCGTGCCACGCAGGGGACGGACGGACGGACGGACGGGAGCCTTGCCTTGTCCCCTCCTGCGAGACACAAAGTGCTTCTATGGAAAACCGCAGCACATCCCACTTATCCCAGCGATGGATAACTAGGGACTACACTATCTGCCAGGCCCCGGTTAACCCACGGCCACCCCACCTAACGACACGTGGGCAAAGACCACGAAGCAGCGGTCCCCTGGGCAGGGAAGAGGGGCGCAGGGGGAGCGCGGTGCTCTCTGGGGACAGCATCCTGCTCCCCCCCTGCCAGCCCCATCCCCAACGCCCATCTGGGCTGCCCTCTGCTTCCTGGGCTTTTTTTTTTTTTTGCGGTACGGATGGGAACGAAGGCTGGAGAGTGGCAGTGGCACATGCACACGCAGACCCGTGCCGGCGCTGCGGCGGCACACAACGCACACGCACCACTTGTGTTCCCGACGGCAGGAGGTACGACGCCATCCTCTCCCCCCTCCCTGGTGAAAAGTTTCTTACATTTATACATTATTTAAGACACGCCGATATATAAATTACTGTCTCTATATATACTATGTATAGGCCGCGGGGCCAGTCCGTGACGAGGGGGCTCCTCCTCACTTCCCTCTGTCCTCTGTGTAGTGCTGGAAGCGAGTGAAGCTCATGAAGACCTGCTCCAGGGAGATCTGGCTCACGGAGTAGTCTTCCAAGCGATACTTCTCTTTGGCTTTCTCCAGGGCCCCGAAGACCTGCAAGGGAGGGCAGGGCGGTCAGCGCGGGGCGGTCAGCGCAGCGCGCCTCGGCCGCGGGAGGGCCCGGGGCGTTGCGGCTGGGATCCCAGCTCGAGGTTTCTGCTCAATACATGATATATATGAAAAAAATACATATAATATATGAAAGACAATATAGTCTACTATATGTAATGTTCTGTATATAGTATGGTATACAGTGTATGGTATAGTATACAGATAGTTTTTCTATATAGTTATATAGTTTTTACATAATCTGTATACTATGTACTCTCTAGATGACAGTATAGATACTCCAGACTGTACAACACACTATTCCATACATCACAGAGAGTACATAGAGCATAAAGTATTAGAGTATATAGTATACAGATATATAAAAAACGATATAGACTATATACAGAGTATACAGTCCAGAGAGATATATTAAAAATACATATAGACTACACAAAACCTGTCTGTATACTATGCACATACGTATCTCTGCACTAGCATAGATGGATAGCACATAACTGTACGTACTCTATACCACCTGTGCACGCTGTATGCAGAGTTTTTTCACATATATAACCTATAGTTATATAGGTTGTTTTTTACAGGTATATTTTTTCATGTCTGCCCCTGCGCTGGGATCCGACAGGGTCCGTGGCTCGGTTTACCAGTTCCCGCAGCTCAGTTCCAACTGGCCAATTCCCGTGGCTCCAACTGGGACAGCACCAGTGCCCGCGTGCCGCAGCACCAAAAGCTGGGGCGCAAGGTGCTTCCGTGGGTCCACCACGACCACACCATCCCTCCCAGCACCCTCCTGAGCCCTCATGAAATATTCTGGGATGTACCAACAAAGGGAAAACCAGCTCTTGCTCCCCAAGGGGACCCTGCTTTCCCTCTGGAGGGCTGCACTCAAGGGCAGCCAGTTCAGGGGGGTGGGATGGAGCGGTCCCGGCTCAGCACGCGCGGTGCGCCCCGTGTGCTCGCACGCTGGCCACGCGTGCAGGTGACCTGTTTGGGCCAGGAGGCAGGAAAGGGTCAGGGAGAAAACCACTTCTTAATCTGCTTGGTTTTTGTAAACCTCCTGGATTTTGGACAGAGAGTGGCCTGGAAGCAAAGGAAGATGAGCTGAGCGCAAAAGCAGAGCATGCGAAAGGGCAGGAACAGGGCTGGGCTGTGCTCCAGCACCCCCTTACCTGTGCCCAGCTGAGGTTCTTGTTGGTCAAGTGATAATGCACCATGCCCTGGTGCTCGTGTTTCAGGACGCTGCCTGGGAGAGACGAGCAAGGAGAGCAGTTAGGGAACTCACCGAAACTCACAACCAGCATCCTGCCCTCCCCTGGGGGGCAACCGCTCCAGCAGCTCACGGTACCTGGGAAAGTCTTCTCCACAAAGGCCTTGAAGGCCTGCAGCTCTCCCTCCTCATCGCTCCGCGTTTTGGCCAGCAAGGTGTAGCCACTGCCAAACTTGCTTTTCAGGTGCTGGGGGCTGCCCAGGCATTTGAACTGCCCGTTCACCATGATGGCCAGCCGCGTGCACAGCGCCTCGCACTCCTCCATGCTGCAGGACAGAAGGGGACTTGTTCAGCAGGGCAGGAGCACCGACACCAAACAGCAGTGGATTCCCTCCTCTCTGGGCTTTCGGAGGGAAAAGCCAGCCGCTGCTGGCTGCAGGCAGCACCCACCACCCTCCTGATCTCTCATCCCAAGCCCTGCTCAGACAAGCGTCACCTGTGGGAGGTGAAGATGATGGATTTGCCGCACTCCCGCGTCCGTGTCACTGCATCCCAGAGCAAACGCCGGGCCACGGGGTCCATGCCGGTGGAGGGCTCATCCAGGAAGATCACGGGGGGACCACCGATGAGGGCAATGCCAGCGCTCAGCTTCCGCTTGTTACCACCACTGTGGAAGGAGACGGGAACGGGGACAGAGACCGGATATGAGCACAGGGAGAGCCACACAAGAGGAGGGGCAGAGGGGATACAGCGTCTCCATGCCTCCTCTCACCTGTAGGTCCTCACGAGCTTGTCGGCGTGGGGCTCCAGGAGCAGCCCTCTCAGCATGTTCTCCACGCAGCTGCCGATGTAGCGCTCGGGGATGCCCCGCAGCCGGGCGTACATGCTCAGGGTCTCCCGGCCCGTCATGTGGTCCAGGAGGGCATCGAACTGCGGGCAGTAGCCGATCCGCTGCTGGACCTTGGGCCAAGAGGAACCCAACGGGGATTAGCTCACAAGCAGTCTCTGCAAGGAGGTGTCCAAGCCAGAAGGTGCCTTGGCACCCACAGGGCTCTGCTGAACCTCTACAAGGACCGAGCTGCAGCTCTGAAACCGCAAGTGAAACGAGAGGGGAATTCCCCCGTCGCCAGCGCAGGCGGTCTGGCGGGGACGGACGCAGGCAGCATGCCTCAGGACACCAACTGCACGGTCTCACACTCCGTTTTGCAAGCTGGTTCCTCATTGTGAGGGGCCATTTCAGGTGGCCCAGGCTCTCAGGAGAAGGAAAGCACTGGATGGTCTGTACATTCCCTGTGTCCTGGCCTCTGGGGACAAGAGCCCAACAGAAGGCTGAGTCCCAGGGGAGGAAGCAAGCAGGGCCATGCTTTCAGGGCAGGTCCTCCCCACGTGCTCTTCGCCTGATACTGCCTGGGGCTGACAGTGCTACTGGTATCAGGGATCACGCTGAAAGCTCATCTCTTGCTTTTCCAAAGGGAGCGGGCAATTCCCAACAAGAAGACCTCTAGCAGGGGTCTAGAAAGGTTTGACCCACTTGCCTCCTCAGAGACACTTGCAAGGTGGCCCAGCCCAGGCAGACACCGGACTGTTAGCAACGCCGCTCTCGGCCCCCGCAGCCCTCGGTACCTTCTTGATATTGGCCAGAATGCTGTGGCCATCCACAAAGGCGTCCCCCGACGTGATGCTCTCGTCACCAGTCAGCATTTTGAAGGTGGTGGTTTTGCCCGCTCCGTTGAAGCCGAGAAGGCCAAAGCATTCCCCTTTGCTGACCGCCAAGGAGATCCTGTCCACCGCCAGCAGGGACTCCCGGCTGTCGTAGACCTGGTGGAGACCAGCGCGCAAGCCATGCCAGTCACTGCAGGTGCCAGGCGCTCAAAGGTTCACCAAGGCAAGCGGTGGCTTTACCAGCCCCGTGGGGACCACGGCTCAGCTGGCAGCAGGATGCTCAGGAAGTGCCATGCTCTCCTCACCTTGGTGAGCTCCTTGATGACCAGAGGGCTGCTGAGAGATGACAGCAGTTCTGGTGGCGACTCCAAAACCTTCTTCCTCTCATCCGCCACATCCCTGTCCTCTGGCAGCACAGACACCCTGTTCAGCAGTGCCACCTAAACACAGGGAGAAAAACACTCTTTGCCACTTGGCTGCTGTGGGACAAGCGGACTCCTCTACGCTGACCTGGGACAAGTGCTCCCGATCTGGGCAGAATCCACCTCTTCCATCAGCCACCTCCGGGGACACCTCGCTCCCTGTGCCAACCCACCCATCCTACAGGATCTGTCCCTCTGAGCAACCAGCACCAGAGATGCTCCCTCCGGGGAGCTCCCAGGGGGTTTGGGACCTACAAGTGACACTTCATGCAAGGTCCTGAACAGTGGGAGAAGCAGGATTTGCATGCCTGAGCACTGAAACTACGCAACTCCACAGACCCCAGGAACTGGAACAAGATCTGATCAAGCAACGTGGGCATGTCTCCAGCTCGCAGGGACCCCTGGTTTGCACACGGGCACCTTACTCCTCCCTCCCACATCCTTCAGCTCACCCATTTCCGCCGCCTGCAGATGCCACAGACCAAAGTTCTCAGTCTCCAGAGAAGGTTTGTCTCAATGAGGAAAAGGAGGAAGAGGAAGGAGAAACCTTGGACAGTCAAGGAGGTCAGGTATCGTCCGATTCCAGGTGTTTCCCAGGAAAAGTAGTTCATCTGATAACTGATATCTGAGCAGGGATGGAACAAAATCAGATTTGGATCAATCCACACTCTGGGGAGCAGTAGATAAGCTCCAGAGAAAGCTGTGAGCCCCAGGCTTTGCCAGGCTCATCTTCGCCCCAGCCCACACTGGGCTCCCTGCCCACAGCTCTTTCCAACGCTCGTCTCTATCCCAGCCCGCGCTGGGCTCCTTGCCCTCAGCTCTCTCCAACACTTCCCTCAAGAGGATTCAGGCCCGGAGGGGATCTGGCAGAAGATGCACAGTGGAGGCATGCAGAGATCAAGTTACCCTTTCAGGACCGCAACTGGGATTTCTTTACTCATCTATGAAACTTGCCCTAGCCTACATTTTCCTCCAGCTCCTTGGTAAGGAAAAGATTCCTTAATTGGACCACCTATGGCTACCAAATGGTGCCCATTTTTTCCTCAAAAATGGGACCTGGAGCTACTGCCCAGGTTGGTCAGAGGCCCCATGATACTGCCCAGCCTCCCCACCCACCCAGGGAGACTCCCCAGGCACGGCTGAGGTGGGATGGCCAGGATGGACAGGCAAGGACCAACACAGGGACTCACTGAACGCCTTGCAGATGAAGATGGCTTCAACGGAGGAGGTGCAAAACTGAATGAACTCGTAGTTCTGGTAGAAGTCACTGATGCATTGGCCCAAGCAGTAATTGGGTAAGATGAGAAAGACTTTATCCAGGGTTTTGGAGAGGTCCACCAACCCCAGCTCTGAAAGAGGAGCACAAGAGGGTGAAAAGATTGGAGTTAGCTCGTTTTAGAGAAAGACCCTCATACATTCAAGTTCAGAAGGAAAATCCACAGATTTTGACACACTTAATGGGCAAAAGTGGACTGTCGCAGGGTTTTTTTGCTAGTGAGAGGACAGTCCGGGGGTGAAAGAGTCCCCTTGGGGGCTGGATCTTCTCCTCAATGGCAGGGTGCAGTGCTGGGCAGTGACCGGAGGGCAGTGACCCACCTGGGATGCTCATGATGGTGACTGCAAGGAAGGTGGCTGTGCCTGAGAGGATGTTGAAGATGGTGAGACGGGTGTAGGCTGTGGCTGCCACCGAGAAGAAGAAGCTGAGGAGGTACATGAGGGGGATGATGGCCCAGCCATAAAGGAGGAAGATCAGCATCACATCAACGAGGTGGCTGTCTTGGGTGAAGGCTTGCACATCGAAGGCTTGGAATATCACCTGGGGCACAGCAAGGCGAGGAGAACGCACGTTTGTCTTAACTGCAAGCAATGTCTCCTTGTCTCAACGGCCCAGGCAGCGAGGCAATGGCAGCAACGCAACGGCAGGGATAACCCCTCACAGAGGGCTGCTACCAGCAGCCTACGCCTGTCCCCAAGGGAAGCCCTCTTTCTGCAGAGTGGGATGCAGAAGAGCAGATCTGGGGAATTTTTTTCCATGCTCCCATGTATCGGAGATTTCCTCGTGCCCACACCCAGGTGTTCAGGTGCCTGAGGCTGCAGTTGACTGACCCAGCTGGTTGGCCGTGGCCCAGCTTTCTTGCTGCTCCTTTCTGTTAACTGAGACAGGGCCAAGTGGCCTCATCCTTTTCCCTGGACCCGCACACATCCCAGCTCTCCCGGAGGAGCAGCGCCCAGAGCTCCCACCCCAGAGGGGGACAGAAGAGGTGGGATCAGAGGTGACTCACCAGCATCAGCGCACAAGGGATGAGGAAGTTGATGATGTCCCAGAGCAGGGCAGAAAGCCAGAAGTTGACCACGTAGACGCCGCTGACAAACTGGACGTGCTTGGCTTTGATGGCCCGCTCGCTGACCAGCAGCAGAGCGAAGGTGCTGGCGAGCGAGGCCATGCCGTACAGCAAGTTGATGGCAATGGCGAACCCAGTTTGGCCTCTGCGGGGAGAGCAGCGGGGCAGGTTAGGACAGGGACAGTTCGACAGGCTACGCGGGGACAGCACACCCACGCTGCGCTTCTTGTGGAGGCTACACCCACCCGCCACGCCAGCGTGCAGAAGAAAAACCCCACAAGAAAAGCGCACCTTGGTCAGATAAACATCTCCCGTGCAGAACCCTCCCAGCCCACCACAAACCTCCACCCCGCCTCTAGGAGGTCCCATGCACGTCCCTTCTCGTACCGGCGAGGTTCACAGACCCCGGATGCAGGATTTGGTGAAGTGTATGGTCATACAGCCCCCTCTGCTCTGAGCACCTGGGGAAAACCACCCCAAACCAGGATCTAGAGGGGAATACCCAACCACCAAGATACGTGCAAGGGGTGACATGCCTGCCAGGCTCAGGCACGTAAGTCATCTACACAGCTTTGCTCTTCTGACCTCCTAAGTGCAACCACAGCTACGGTTGGGTCTGAGAAGCTCCAGACTGGCTCCTCCCCTGAAGCCAGTACAAACCGAGCCAATTTGTACCCATGAAGTCATGAGCCCCAGCAGGAAAGCAAGCGCCGTGCCATCGGACGTACTCCATGAGCTGGTCTTTGGCCTTCTCGGTGATGTTGCGGGGCTGAGGGTAGTTGGTGACCGTGATGGAGGCGTTGGGGCCCGCCAGTACCCTAAAGACAGCGTTGTCGGCCAGCATAAGGGCCGTGGCAGGGGAGTGATACGCCTGGTTGTTAAAGAGTGCGGTGACCACTGTGCGGTTGCCGACTCCTTCGAAGGAGGCGGCTGCAATGTAGTGCTCGTTGAAGGCTCCCCCCTCCTCGGAGGCTCTTGAGATAAGGTACTCCTCCAGGCCACCTGCCAAACACCACAGCTGTTACGAGCAGGCTCCATGACATGAGAGCTAACTGGGGCCAACTGGAAAAAACTCCAAGACACCTGGTGGCCCACCCTACCCCCGATGACAGCCACAAACATAGGGTTACAGAGAATACAGCTCTGCCCGGGTGAGGAGGGGTCCTGCCAACGGTGGGACCCTCCCATGCAGCAGAGGATACAAGGGGATAGGTCAGAGATGCTGCAGCTGGGACGTGGGACACCCACACCTAGGGCCCTGGCAGGAGAAGCCCATGGCTCCCGCACACCCGTCGGGCATCACCTGCTCCACGGGTGCTCCATGAACCCTCACCCAGCACCTCCAGCGGTGACTGTCGCTGGGCGTCCAGCAGCTCCACGTACTGCTCCGCCAGCCTCTGCGACAGGCCCGAGGCGGCCGAGATGGAGAAAGGCACGATGGTCTGGCCGTAGGGCTCCAGCGTCAGCCGCAGCCCAGAGGAGTCCCTGGGCCCCGGGAAGGTCTTGGCCACGATGAGGGCAAAGGCAGTGAAGATCAGAGGCACGAGGAACTGCGCTGCCACCATCTTCCAGTTGCGCCAGCTGTACATGGCTCGCTTCATGAACATGGCATAGAACTGCTGGCAGCACAGGTAGAACTGGGAGGGGAGAACACAGGTCAAAGCCAGCCCTGCCAGCCACAGCACCCCACGCAGCCGATGGGGGGAACCACCCCAAAACCACCTCCCCGTCCTGCACGCAGCCCATGAGCCCGCAGCACATTCCGCTCTCCAGCCAAGCCTGTAAAGGGATTAGCAGGGCAGCTGCTTGAGTCCAGCACTGCCCATCAAACTCCACGGCTTCCCAAGGGCACGCAGCCGCTTTGGGATCCCAGATGTTAAAAGCAGCTTCAGCCATGACCCTTACCTTCCTCCACCCCTCAGCATCTGAGGTTCACCAAAAGCATTACTGCAACGCGGCTGCCTGCCAAAGCGACCAGGCTGAGACGCCGCGGAGCTCCCAGCCCCACCCCTGCAAGCACCTTCTTAAACCCACAAACATCTTTCTCCCCTTCTGCCCTTGCGGGGAAATTTATCCCAGGTGCAGAGGCAGCAGGCCGTGAAGGACTGCCAGGGATCTGAAACACAAACCTAGCGAGGGAAGGAAGATGGTTTTTCTCATCTCTTTGCTGGAAATCCCAAGTGATGTAGCAACAGCAGGTGAAAACCACTTTAGATCACCTGGGACACCTTCAAGAGCATCTCTGCAGTTCTCAACATTAACATGAGGAGGATGGCAGTGACCAACCCAACGACTCTAAAAATAATTTTTCCTGAAGACGCAGATCCCACTTTTCCTTTAGTATCTTCCAAATAACCAGCAAGACCAGCCTTGGGGGAGGCGCCACCTGGTAACCCTGCTCCGAAGGCCCCCTTCACACCCACGCTCCCCGTTCCTGCTGCACCGACAGCCCCAGCGCTCACCCCGGTGTTGAGCTTGATGCTGGAGCAGTCCTCCGTAATGAGCGCCCCGCTGTCATCTGTCATATCCGTCATCCCGCTCAGGCTGCTGGAGTCATCCATGGCCCAGTCGTTGGAGCGTCTCTCATGCTGGTACTGAAGAGCAGGCAGCTGGATGGCCTGGATGTCCATGCTGGAGTCCACCAGCTTCCCAACCCTGTGCCAGGAGGGAAAGCAGGTGATGAAACACAAACCCAGGCAGGATCAAGCTGTTCAGAGCTGGAGAAGACAAACCAAGAGACAAAACCCAACACGTGCCCCAGGGAGCTGTGTAGGACACCGCCTTCACCGAAGCACACAGAGATGGTGCTACCAGACGATATCCCACCGGGGCCAGCCTCTCTCCTGCCTACCTCAGGAAGACCTCCTCCATGGTGGTGACCGAGGCGCCGTAGCTGGCGATGCCCAGCTCCTCCCGCTTCTGCTCCAGCTCCGTGAACAGGGCCTCAAACCTGAACGGAGAGGTGGGGTGTCAGATGCTGCTGCTCCTGGCATCACAGGCCAGCTCCGCCCAGCAGAGCCACCCTCTGTTTGGGGGTACCAGGAACACGCTGCCTCCTGTGTGTAACATCTGGCAGGCACAGCTGTGCTCCCAGAAGACGGAGAGAGCAGCTCCCCTCTCCGGCAAGCTCGTGGCAACAGCGTGTGTCCCAGTGTGGGCAGATGAGGGGACTCAGCCAGAGGGGAAAGCAGGGGACAACGCCACTACCTGTGCGTGCTCTCCTTGGGCAGGATGAAGGACAGCTCCGCCCCAGCATTGCTCTCCATGGTGGCGTTGGGGACGTACTGGCAGATGAGGCGGGAGATCTCCCCCAGGTTACAGTAGGGCTCCTTCACCATCACCATGTGATATCCCGCCCCTGCACAGAGCCACAAGAGAAGGGAGAAGAGGGTAAATCGTAGCCTGGCCCTGGGGCGCGCAGCAGAGAGGGATGCTAAGGCACTGCAGAGCACTGACGGCTACGGACACGATGCCGGAGCAAGCGTGGGGACAGGCCTCAGAAGGGGCAGAACAGCAAGATGGGGAGCAAGAAGCCATCAGACAGGGAGCAGTGGGTCCTCCTCCCTGCCCTGCACCCCACTCCTGCTCCTCCCTGGCAAGGAGAAGCCCCTGGGCACGGCCCGCCTGCTCCTCCCTCACCGTATTTACGCTTGAGGAAGAGCGAGGAGCCGCAGCACTGCAGCTCGCCCTTGGCCATGATAGCTATGCGGTCCCCCAGCAGGTCAGCCTCATCCATGAAGTGGGTGGTCAGCAGAATGGTGCGGTTGCTCCTCTGCTGCTGCAGAAGGTCCCACGTGGCCCTGCGAGAGGCTGGGTCCATCCCTGACGTTGGCTCATCCAGCATCACCACCTGCACGCAGGAGATGGGTGCTGGTCAAAAAGGGGCTGGGAGAAACTCAGCAGTGGGCAACCCCAGGGCCCAGAAGGAGCCTTGACCTCCCAATGTGCATGCAACGATCGTGCTTGGGGGACCAGCCACCACGCAGCAGAGCTGCACTGCAGCCTCAGGGTGTTGTCCTCAGAGTTGTCCCCCTTTGTGGGGGTGCTCCTGCCCCCTCCTCGCTGTCCCTGCATCTCCCACTGGCTCACACCAGGTGAGGGACAACCTCAGAGCCACCAGAAGGGCCTACTCCCAGGGAGAAAAGTTTGAGGCGAGCCCCGTCACAGATGCTTGCCTTGGAGTCGCCAATGAGGGCGATGCCAATGGAGAGCTTGCGCTTCATGCCACCGGAGAGTGCCTTGGTCAGGGAGTGGCGCTTGTCCTCCAGGTTGAGGATCCTCAGGATGTGGTTGATCTCCTCAGGGCACTTGGAGGATGGGAATCCCTTCAGCTGCCAGACAGGGGGAAGGGAGGGTTAAATCTGCCTGCATGTCACCCCTCCAACCACATCAGCAACCAGCCGCTAAACCCCACCATGCTGCCTCCACCACACCCAGGCAGGAAAGCAAAGAGGGGGCTCCTGCCCGACCCCAGAGGAGTTGGCACAGCCAGCGTGGGGGTCTCTGCAGAGCCATGCTGCCCGCGACCCTCCAGTCCCCCATCAGCCAAGCTGGGAGCTCCTGTCTGCAGATGAGGCAGAATGAGGAGGGAAGGGCCGTTCTGCTCAATGGATCTCACCACGCTTTCCCAGCCTCAGGAAGCCACAGGGTGGCCCAGGGCTGTCTTCCCCCAGGGCAGTGCTCCCACCAAGCCCCGTGCTCACCCCTGCGTAGAAGTGGAGGTGTTCTTCCACTGTCATGTTGTCGAAGAGGACGTCGTGCTGGGGACACAGGCCCAGGCTGCGGCGGATCAGGACCATGTCCTGGGAGATCTCGTAGCCGTTGATGTACGCCTGCCCGCTCGTCGGCGAGTGCAGACCTGGGAGGAGTGAGACGCAGCGGCCTTGGCTCAGGGCTGAGGATAATCTCAGCCACAAAGAGCCGGCAGAAAGGTGGGGTTCCTGCCAAGCACCACCCCCCGTGCAGCTTTCTGCCAAAAGTCAGAGCAAGCCCTCTGCTTTTTCTCCTCCCGCCCGCAGGGTGGGCTGCACAGCATCCGTGGGTGGGAGGTGGAGCTGGCAGTGCCACCAGAGCAGGCCGGCAAGGAGGGAAGCGGGCAGGCGAGCCTGGCAGAGGGCCAGGCGAGCCAGGGCAGAGCTCCAGGGAAGGTCCCGTGAGTGCCCCGTGCTGGCAGGAGCAGCACAGAGTGACAGGGAACAGGGAAGAAAGGACCACTGAAGGTCACCGTGTCCACCATGTCAAAACAGGCTGCCTGGAGCTCAGCAGCGTGGGAATGAAGATGGTCCACACCCTCCCTGCCTCATCATGACAAAGCCTGCAGAGACCCGTCCTACAGCGAGTCCTTTCTCTTCTCAGGGCTCCCCCACACAAAGACTGGCTGTCATTTCCCCCACTGGCCTCTTGCGGAGGGCTGGGCCTGGATCCCCACACTCCCTCCATCTCCCCAGGCAGTGACATGCCCCTCACTCCCCTGGCATCCCTGGCCAACAGCCCAGTGAGCCAGAGGTGCTTCAGGAAAGAGCAAAAGTCCCTCCTCTGCCTCAGAGATGAGGTACAGCTCCCCTTTGCAAACGAAGCCATCAGTCCTTCCCTGCCCCACAGCAGGACACAGCTCCTACCTGTGAGCATGGACAGAGTGGTGGTCTTCCCAGCACCGTTGTGTCCCAACAGGACGGTGATCTGCCCTTCGTACATGTTCACCGTTAAGTCCTTGACTGCTTCTTTCATCTTGTTTCCCACTTTGAAGACCTGTGGAGATCAGGTTAACGAGTTGCTGCTGCACTCGAGGCAAGCGCTCTCACCTCTGCCCTCCCCGTTCCACCCGCCAGTCAAACCCCGTGATTCTCATGCGGTGCTGGCATTAGACAAGAGGTCTATAATTCAGGTTAAATACAGATGTCACCGCACCTGCAAGTGCCCGCAACAAAACGCAGCCAGCTCTGGGGAAGAGCCTGCCCTGCCTTACAGCAGCCAAGCGACACAGCCCCAGGTGAGAAGGGCAGTGGAACGATACAGAAGCTGCCTGAAGGCAGCGCTTTTCACAGAAACAACAGCACGACGGGTTCATGCTGCACTGGGCAGTCCGTACCTTGGAAAGGTGCTTTATTTTGATTCCTGACACAAGGTCCGCAGGTTCCTCCTCAATGTACTGGCTCTTCAGGGCTTTCTCGGGGTCCTCCTCCTCCTCCTTCTCCTTTCCCACGACAGTCCTGGGGCGTCCGCACCAGTACGAGGGCTGATGGAAGAAAGCAGAGAGAGAGAGAAACTCAGACACAGGCAGACACCGTCTCTTCTCCCCAGCCTCCTCCACCCTCCTCCTACCACGCAGGTGCCTCCCAGGGATCTCTGAGACCACTCTCCTTGACCTGGGACCTGTCAACCAGCACATCTTCAGCAGGCAGGGCGGGCAGGGCAGATAGAGGACGAAACTGCTCTGCTGCCCTGCTGCCTTTCCCTGGCTCCCCCTTACAGCAGGACTGCCCGTGATTACACAGGCAGCTTTTCCCCATCTTAATTCCCGTGGAAAAGGTCAGTACTTGGATGAGAAGCAAAACTGCCCAGGCAGAAGCACCCTGTCCAGAAGAGCCTACACAACAGATAATCATCCCCTCTAAAAACTTTGACATGCACTAAATACAAAAAGCCTGAGGTCCAGCTGCTGCAAGTACAGCCTTTTTTCGACCTGGCTCTCTGTGAACGAAAATAAATGTTCAGGACCTTAAATCCCCATGGAAATAGCGATTCAGCAACTCCCGGACCCCAAATCAGCATCCTGCTGTGGCTGCTGCCAGACAGCTGCATCTCCGCTACCCTGGGCTAGCTGCAAGAGGGAGCGGGGCGCTGGAGCGAAACCATGCTGGGTTTAGAATTTAGAGGGCAGGCAGAAAAACCTCCCAACCAAAGAACAAGGGATACGGCCACAGGATCCAAACTAATTGTGCTGCTGCGGCTTAACGAATTCTCAGCAGGCAGCAACCACAACAGCTACAGCCGCTGAAGACGACACCAAGCACATGCCTTGGTAGAGCGAGGGCAGCTCAGCCGACGGGGTGACAGTTGTCACCCATCCCCTGGCACCAGCACACAAAGGCTGGCAGCGGGACGCAGACCGCCCAGGTCCAGCTGGATGGCAGCGCCGGGGAGTTTCAAATGACTGGATCTGGTTACTCGCACCCGGGTCTTCCCTCCAACGCCTTCACTTGGGGCACGGAGACGCTTAACGACACCCCGCGCTCCAACAAGCGTCAGGACAAAGATGTAAAGCCAAGAAGACCTTCGTATTCAGTAAAAGAATACAGCTGCGTGCGCCTTTACTGAGGACATGCTGCAGGCCCCGCGAATTTGGAGCCAGACGGTGCCACCTTGTACGTTAGCCTAGCCCACTGCGTAGGACAGAGGTGGGGAGCATCCCGAGCGACGCCCACCAAGCCCCCCAGAAGTGGTGCATAAGCAGTGCTCACCGTCAAGAAGAAGTACCACGGCTGAGGCACGCCGTACTCCCCCGGGAAGACGGCCTCCACGTACCAGGCCAC
Source organism: Tetrax tetrax (assembly GCA_009806455.1). NCBI lineage: Eukaryota > Metazoa > Chordata > Aves > Otidiformes > Otididae > Tetrax > Tetrax tetrax. Next base: position 29,551 of record WHYT01015462.1, read on the forward strand.
CAGGCCGTAGAGCGCTGAGTCCAGGAGCAGCATCCCCAGCACCTGGGCTAAGGTAAAGTTGTCGTCCACGCTGACGGGCTTCATCAGGTCCCTCCACTGAACGCCAGTTCCTGCAAGAAGCAATTTCTCCAGCCACCGCTCCTCCATCACCGCAACTGCCTTTTACTGCCATCACTTTGCAAACAAAAGTGCTAAGAAAAAATTCTTATTAACACAGAAATTAAAGATCTATACTGCGAAGGAGGAAATGCAATGGATTCCCACCTCTTAGAACAGAAATCGCTTGGTAATTAAAGCGATGCCAGCATTTCACACAGCCCACTGCCAGGGGCTCGGGTTTGCAGGGGCAGCGCCCTGGCGCTGATAAGACCCATGGGAGCAATCAGCAATTAACCCTCCAGCTCCAGTTAGGAGCAGGAAAGCGTTTCTCCCTAACTTCTTTCCACCCTTCACACCACAGGCAAGCCAGTCCCAACGCAGCCCGAGGGACGGGAGGCAGCTGCTCACCTTTTCCTTCGAACATGCCTATCAGCTGTGCGCCCATGGCCATGGCCACGTTGGAGATGAGGCAGGACGCCAGTTTCTGGCTGTGGGACATCAGGTCGTAGCGGGGCGAGATGAAGAAGTAAGGGATGTAGGAGAAGAAGTAGAGGAAGCCGCCAGCGGCAGCCGCGACGTTTGCTGCCAGCACAGAGAAAAGCAGAAGGGAAAAGGTCAATAATACAGTGATGCCACCAAGCATTTCTCACCAGCTTTCCATCCATGGAGATTTAAGTGTTTTGCACAAGGGTGGTTACAGGGGCGCAGGACGAGGAATGGCCCAAGTCCCATGGCAAAGCCGGAGCAGCGCTGGACCCCAACCCCACAGCGGGCGGCTGCAGAAGCACCCTGCCCATCCCAGACCAGGACCTGGGGCCAAGGCAGCCGGATGACGCGCTAATGCATGAGCTTGTCTGGTTTGGGAAGCGACAGTACACACATCCCTTCCCACGCACCGTGGGGAAAATGCAGACAAAAAAGGGAAGAAACTCCCCCTCCCCGCAAGACGAAGCAAGTTATCCAACACGGAGCTCTGTGCAACCTCACATAACTCTGAAGCTGGCCCTGCTTTGAGTAGGATGGACCAACGACCTCCAGAGCTTCCTCCCAACCAAAAGTAACCAAAGATTTTACAGCATGAGCCCCATAATGTCCCTCTAGCCCCACGGGTCAGCAACGCAAGGAGGCAGCCGGGAGGGACTCACCTCTCGAGAAGAAGGTGCTCACCATGAAGTTGAAGGAGATGGAGGAGATGGAGAAGATGGCGAGGAAGGTGAACACCAGCGTGGGGTCACTGTTGGTGAGCACTGCTCCCTGTTCGCTCACCTACCGAGAAAACCTGGTTATGCCCTGGGCTGGGAAAGCTGGCCATGGCTGCAGGCACGTGTAGGCAGCTGAGACCTGACGTTCTCCAAGGGTTAAAGACAAGCTGAGAGATGGGTGAGAATACCCAAGCTTTCCGAGACCCCTCCAGAAGGAAGAAATATGGGTTGTGTGGCCCTTGCGTGACGCAGGGTCTAAGAGGCAGGGGACACATTGCTCAGCATCCAGGCAGCCACCTCCTGCTTCTCATGGTGTGGGCGGGTGCAAGCAGAGAGGAGAGCTCGAGTCCCTCCAAGGGCACACAGGGCTGCAGGAGTGGGGTGGTCCCGCTCCGCACGGGACTGCCTGGGCCTTCCCAGCACCCATGGGGCTCCTTCAGCCTCCTCCTGGGGATGTCACCCCTGCCGTGAAAGGCAGCTGTGGGGTGCAGCTCTGCCCACCCAGCTCTGGAGAAGGCCAGCTCCAGCTTTTGTTACACGTGTGGAGGAGTCCTGAGATACCAGGACGGTCCAATCCACGCCCTCACTGTGTCCTGCCAGCGCAGGGCTTCTGGCCTGCAGAACAGTGGCCCGGGGACACTCACCTTGACACAGAAGAGCACAGTGACGAAAAACACGGACACCAGGAGGAAGAGGAAGAACATGAGGAACCAGGCGCTCCAGTGCAACCAGTTGCTGAGGCCCATCATGTGCATGTACTCCTGTGGGGAGGTCACACCGTCACCCAGGGCTGCACCCACACTTCTCGGGCATGGCCAGGATGAGGTGGAGGCCCTGGTCAGGTTGCTGGTGGCTGTGCCCTGCAGCACTAGCGAGGGAGGTGGCAGCCCCAGCAAGGGAGGTGGCAGCCCCAGGTGTCACCAAAGTGGTCCTGCGCAGCCTTCAGCATCGCATGGTGTCCCCCACCTCCCCGGAGAGGGGCTGCCACCAGCAGAGGAGAACATCTCCCCAGAGAGCTGAGCTGAACCCAAAACCACACAGCTGATGCTGGCAGAGTCACCTCAGTCAGCTGGCTGCGGGCAGGACAACCCCACGCCCCGGGGACGCCAAGCCCTGCTGTCGTAACCGCCACATCAGCCAAGCTCCAGCCGCCCCCACGCCACAACTCAGACACGCGGGTTCCTACGTTCAAACAACAAAAATCTTGCTTCCCACACGCTGAACTCCTGAGTCTGGAAAACTCCTGAACCCATAAGTGTTGCCCTCTCTCCAAGCCACCTTCCAGCCCAGGAGAAACACCAGGGTCCAGCAACCTTGGCTGCACAGTGAGGAGAGGCGAGCCGCGTCCCGGCAGCAGGATTAGCGACATTCCTCCCTGGGGCTTGCTAATCCACTGCCATCCCCACCTCCTGCTCGCTGGCTCCAAACCCAGTGGGGATTTTGTTCCTAATTTAAAGGCGGCATCCGTTGGGAAACACCGCAGAGGGTGGGGAGCACCCACATGTCCCACCGCTCACGTTACCTTCAGCTTCTTCTCCTTCTCATGGACGACGGCGCGGACGATGTTGAGCGAGGTGTAGGTGAAGCTGAGCATGAGCAGCAGGGGCAGCTGGTTCTGGATGGCGAGGAGGAAGAGGTCGTTGACGTACGCCGGGTAGGGGAAGCGTTGCACCACCACCGAGATGTTCTCCAGCAGGCCAGTGGAGCTGGCGTTGGCGTGGTACTGCATGATGGCTCTGTCCACTGCATGCTGCACCGCCAGGAAACCTTCTCGGATATAGCCTGCAGGATTTAAATCACAGCAATTTAGATCGCCCATAATCATCATTTAAAAGCAGCTGGCAGGAAAATGCAGTTTAAATGGCAGCTGCCTTTCTGCAGGCACGGCTTTATTTCCGTAACGGGGAGACTCTCCACCATCTCTAACCACCACCAGTGTCGCTGAGCTTGTGTTCGGTCCTTTTTTTTGTAAACCAAGAGAATACAGGACACTGCGTGGTTTTGGTGAGGAAGAATATATCCTGTTGCTCACACATTTGGCTTAAATTTTTGCACATTAGAAAACAGCGAAAGATTTTCAATTTTCAACTAGTTTATTTTTCTGTGGGGTTCCTGCCACACGTTACTTGAATGGAAACTCAAATTCTGCTTACAAAGCCCCACGCGAGCATTTTGAGAGTCAGTTACTTAAAAAGCCTAGACAGAGAAGGAAAAAGTAAGGATAGGAGAAGATGAACAATGTTTTATGTTAACCAATTTACTAAACAAACACCGCAGGAGGGAACTGCTCTGAGCTGCTGGTCACCCCGTCCTGCGGAACACCTGAAGCAGCGGATACCGTCCACTCGGGCTCAGGTTTATTTACACTGCGGAGCAAAACCCGTTCGCCCGCTTGCTTGACCTCTCAGTCTTTTCCTTGACATCGCTGTTAAACGACGGAAGGAGAAACCCAGCTGAGGAAAATATCCCTTGTGGCCACAGAGGAAGCTCCCAAAAAACTAAGCCCTAAACCAGTGCCAGCTCTGGCAACGTCCCTGCTGTCTCCTACTCAGTCAGTGGTTTGGCTTTCCTTAAAAACCGACATCAAACCACAGAACCGCTCTATTTACTTATAAAGTATTTAATAAACACTGAGCCATTTGGACCCTGGAACAAATTTTCCATTAAGAACACATTTAAAAAGAGAGAGAAAATTTAAAAATTCATGTAGGTAAAATCTGTTCTTATTCAGCAGAGGCACCCACAGGCCAATGATGCCCAAGAGGTCATGCGATATTGATCGAAAATAGTTAAACAAAATTAAATTTATTTAATTACAATAATTTAAAAATAAGTTCAACTACTTATTTAAGAACTCAGAGCCTCAGTGAATCCCTGTAATGCCCATTTCTGGCCGAGAGATAGCCCGCGGCAGAGGAGAGGCGGCCCTCACCCGGTGTCCCGCCATCAGCAAACTTGGCCTCCCGGGGCCCGGGCAGCTGGAAGAGCGGGAAGAGGTAGCTGGTGTGCCAGTCCCGGTCCAGGTTGGGGTTCAGACCCGTCTGCTCGCTCCGCGGCGCGTTCCTCGGGCTGTACTTGAAGCGCAGCTCATAGTCCACCTGGAAGGAGCACGCAAAGGGCGTCGCGGGTGGGACAGAAAGGAGCGGTGTCTGGGTGGCAGAGGGAGGGAGGACGGTGTCCCCGCGCCTCCCCAGCGCCGCTCACCTGGAGGGGCAGCGGGGCCGTGCTCTGCTGGAAGCGGTGCTTGAACACGACGGCGGCCAGCACGCTGCCCGAGCGGTTGTCCGACTTGACGTACTCCTCAAAGTCCCTCTCCGAGGCAAAGCCCTGAGCTGCGGAGAAGGGGAAAGACAGAGATGCAGGCGCGGAGTACAGCAACTCATCACGGGCTGATGCTCAGCCATCACCAAAATTGTCATTTCGGTCCAGGACACGAGGGATGTGCTCCAGCCAGAGCTGGGAAACACCGCTGCTGTCAGATATGAGGGATTTACACGGGATGCTGCTGTACCCGGCACGGGGCATGCAGACGATTCCTCCTCCTTGAGAGCAGGAGTCAGCTCTCCTTTCAGAAAAAATCTCAGTGTTATCGTCAGTTTGGAATATGAAGCACTAAAATTTTCTGTGCAACAAGATTTCCAAAAATACTTGGTCTTGGGGAAGTGACAGCCACGTTCCTTAGCTATTTTAGAGCAATACTTTTCTAGATGGAAACTACCACAAAAGGCAACCAAAAATCAAAACAAAATCCTTTAGTTTTAGTGAAACAAAAATAAAACCATTGCCTTGAAGTTCTGACAAAACTGACGCATCACCTGGAATTTATCAGAGTAAAAACTCGTACCGATTTCGGGGGTGGAAGCCGCAGCCCCTGCTCACCTCTGATGCTGATGGGCAAAGCTCTCTCCACGGCCTCGGCAACGCTCCGGACGGCGCTGCTGTTGGACGGGACGTAAGCCAGCTCCCAGGGGTTGCTGGGGTGCCGGCGGTAGAAGAAGCCCGGCAGGTCATCCACGGTCTCGGGGGGGTAGACGGTAGCGTTGGGGTGGCTGATGGAGTGCACCCGGTGCCGCAGTGCTATCAGGATGGCGGCGAAGAGCAGCGGCAGGCAGATTTCAATGACTGTCACCAAGATTTGCCGTCTCTGCAGGAAGGATAAAGATTAAAAAAAAAAAAAAAAAAGATGTAAACACTGAAGGTAGATCAAACACAGTAACGAGGTTCAGGCCATGCAACTGCCACGTAGCAAAAGTGTTCTTGTGTTTTGCAAAGTTTCACAACCCAGGTTTTTCCAGAGCCCAGGAACGACGCCGCTCCGGCTCCCACATCCTTCAGGAGCTTCCAGCCAAGGCGGCCCCTTCCCATCCCACCGCTCCTCCTTTAGAGCCTCCTCCGCCACTCTGACGGGGTCGAAGGAGCTGAGCTGGTTGTTTGCCCCTTCCCTGTGCAACGGGGCTCTGCTCGGGAGCAGGCAGCACTCGGGGTCTGCCCACACCTCTCCCGCGGGCGACCGCAGCGATGCCCCTCCTGCGGGGATCAGCCACGGCGGGGAAAGCAAAGAGAAGAGCTTTCGCCAAAGCAGAGCAGCCTCACCCAACGCTTAACAGGGCTGGGAGCTAAAAATCTTGTAACTTTGTGAAAGGCTGGGACGAACAAGCAGGGGGAGGTAAAGCAGGGTGCAGAAAGGTATTGCAGTGAGGTTTTTTCAGCCCGAGCTTAGCGGCTGCAGGACGTGGGCTCTGCATCCCAGCCCAGGCTGGGACCTGCCACAGCCTCTGGCTCCAGGCATCACGCAGAAGGTACCCACGAGCGCTGCCGCCACCCCAGGCCTGGCAGTGCTAAACACGGTGCCTCATTTATTATTTTCAATTGAGGTTCAAGCAACCGGACAATGAACTCGAGTTCAGTGAACGTCCTTGGGCAGCAAGGCTGGAGGGTGACCCTGCAGCGGTTTCCCCCAGGGCAGCCCCTCCTGCAACCTCCCCACTAGCTCCTAACACCCGCCACCAACCCAAATTAATTAGCATCTAACCCAGGTTAATTAGCATTTAAAACTCTGCTCGTGCCAGGCGAACTGGGGTCATCTCTGACCGGAGGGGCAGGGAGAGCAGCGGTCCTGACCAGCACCATGCACACCCACATCCCTGCAGCGTGACCCCCCTGATTTTTTTGATGGGAGACGCTGCTGACGGTTGGATTTATGCTCGTAAAAATCACTGCACAGGTCACACCCGCTTGCAGAGGGGGAAATGGTGAGCACCGGGCTGCTCCCACTGCAAGCTGTGTTAGCCAACTGGAGCAGGGACGGGGACGGAAGTTGGAGGCAGCACCCAGAGCTCAGCCAGGTGTCCCACGTGCCCAGCGCAGCGGTGACAGGCAGGCAGGTCTCGGGGGGAGAGGTGAAATCTGCCCCCAGCCGCCTTATTTCCTCTTGCAAACCGATCTGCCCTCACCAGAGCCCGGGAGCAGAAGCAGCAGAGCAGCCAAAGCTCAGTCACCGCGGTGACAGCTACGGAGAGATCTCTGGCAGCAGCATTAACCTCTTCCGAGGGCTCTGGCTAAGCCAGGCTTTACAAGATCAGGGGGTTTTCCCCCCTCCCCTCCGCTGGGCCGGAAAGAGTAACACGATGCACAAGAGGAGCACCAGGAGGTTTATTCTCACAACTCTGCTGTCTCAGCAATCGGTTTTTCACCTGATGGCGCAGCCCCTTCCCGACATCTCCGCACACTCGGTGTTGTTAAACAGCCTCCCGCCCGGCCCCACGGCCAGCGGCACAGCGGTGCCGCGGCCCAGGTCACGGCGGGGCGCAGCGATGGGTGCAGCACCGTAACAAACATGCCTGCAGACACCGGGCATCCGCACAGGGCAAGCACGCTGCAGCGGGGCACGGCACGGCCCTGCGGCTGCCAGGGCTCCTCACCTGCCCGCTCTCCTGCCCCACCGACCACGCGCCGGAGGCAGCGCCCCGGCTGCCCTGGAAGCTCCTTCAGATCTGCACACACCAAACACTGAGCTCCGCTGACTTACACCACCCGGGCCCTCTGCAGTGAAGAAATATTTCATTTTTCCAATGGACAGGGGAAAAAGCAGCAACTGGGGCACGCTAAGGTGGGCACAGTCTCCGGCGGGGCAGGGACAGAGCCCTGAGCACAGCCCAACCCAGCCCTCCCGGGAACGGGGACCGTCCGCCCTACGGCAGCTGGGATGAACCGGCTCTCGGCCAGGTTGTCAGGAGGGGGCACAGGGGTGGACGGCCACGCAGCCGCTCCCCACACCGCCCCGGCTCTCAGTACCCACCGACAAAGCCAAAATCCCCTCTCTGGGCTTCCCCTGGGAGGAGCTGTCCCCTCCGACCACAGGGACAAGCTGCAGCCCTCCTCGGCAGCGCGGCCAGGAAATAAAGGAGCCCTTCCAAAGGCCAGGCTCGTAAAACCGAGCCTTGCAGATGTCTGATGGTTCTATAATGCAGCTCTGGCAGACCAGCTGCCTCCCACTGATTTACCGTCGTATTAACGCCCTCCCAGTCTCCAGAACGGTTGCCTGGCTCCCTGAACTGGCGGGCTAATACACATTTACCAGTGCAGGCTTTTGCTGCTGCAGAAGTCACTTAAGCTGCCGTACTCCGGAGCTGACAGGGACACTCATCCATAATCACCACCTCCGCCCGGCCAGCCCTGCCCCAGCTTTGAGTAAGCCATGTGTCCCAGCGTCCGTCTTCACACCGGGGTGACGATGGCTTGGGAGCTCGGTGTCTTCATCAGGACATTATTTGTGGTGGAGAGGAGCAAAGACTCCAGGCTGTATTCTGACAGAGTAGGTCTGAGTCAGCCCGTGGCCTCAGAAAGCACAACAAGAGGAGCCCCTGCCCCAGAGAGCACCCAGAAGATGCTGTTCCCCTGCAGAGGGGACAGGGCATTGCCCTGCACGTGTCTGCGGTGACAACGGGGGATTCACTGGGCTGGCCACCACGCACATGCACGGAGCACGCACCTGACTGCAAATGAGAGCTGCGGCCGGTCCCTTCGGTCACATCCCCGCCCTGTGCCTGCTCCCTGCCCCGCCGGAAGGCCGGGCGCCGGCAGCCCGGCCAGCCCTTTCCTCTTCCTTTTGTTTATTTTTAAAGCAACGTCGTGCTGATCTGCAGAAGGGTAATCGAAAGTGCAAAGCCAGGCTGCAGTGATCTCTGCTCCCTCCTCTTTTGCTGCCCTTTGCCAGGGCCGGCTCCGGGTCCCAGCAGAGCCGCAGCGTCCGCACGCTGCTCAGAGGGGCAGCAGCAGGCGAGACACTGCCGGTCAGCAGGGCAAGGAGGCCCTGACGTCCCCAAATCCCTCATCATTAGCCAGCTGCCACGCAGCGAGCTGGGCTGGGAGCAGATGCCAGGACAACGGTAGTTAAATGATTTTTTTTTATTTTTTTTATTTTTTTTTTTTTTTAAGATCTCCAAAAACTGCTTCTG
>WHYT01015463.1:0-82265 GCA_009806455.1 Tetrax tetrax
AAAAAAAAAAAAAAAAAAAAAAAAAAAAAAAGAAAGACTTTGCCCCCAAATGCTGATTCCCACCATTAAACGTGTGTATCTCAGAGAAAAGTTTTGAGCTATGCCACTACTTAGCCCCAGTTCTGTTCCTGGTTGTCCCAAATTCCCAGGGAACAGGCGCATGAGCGGTGGTGACAGCAGCGACGGCAAATACCAGGCTCCTCGTCGCCTGCTCCTTTGAAAACAAACCCCATCTATTTTTGGTCAGGCAACCCCCAGACCTAAGTGGCACCTAAAGCTTTAAACCCTTTGGAAATTCCTTTTTGATTTAAAGAGAGAGCCAGGGGGCTTTCGCCCTCTCCCTGCCGTTGGTTGTGAGGAAGGGCAACAAAAGAGGTAAAAAGCCTTCTCCAACTCACTGGCTCAGCCTCTCGTAGGCATCAAAGGGAAAGCAAGAGCTAATCCGAAAATGACCACTTTAATGTACACAAAACCGTTGCAAACCTATGGCTACAGCAGCAGAACCGAGGGGGGATTTTGAACTCCCCGCCACAACAAAACCCTACACTTAATGTCATAATAACAGATATTAAACAAAGGGGAATGAAAGGATCTCACGCTGGTTTTTCTGCATTCTTGAGTCTAATTAAAAATATACAGAAAGAAGACGTAGTTTGGGTCAAAATGGCATGAGAGCCGCGTTGCGCCAGTGAAGGGGTTGCAATTATCAGCTTAGAGGCCAGATCCGAGCGCTCTTACTCGCTCAGCTCCAGGGGAGCCGAAAGCCGGCACAGGAGCGACGGTGGGATGGGCACATGCCTGGCCAAGGCTGGGAGAAGGGGGCTGAGGGGCCCTTGTCCTTTCCTTTCCCCTTATCCAGACAGCAAAAGGGGGCTAAAACAAATACGACAGAGCCCAGCAAGTATTTCTTTTTTATTTTTAATTTTTTTTTTTGGAGGCCACTCCTACGGCCCTTCCATTCACATGGAGCCGGGGTGTTTACTTAGTCTGAGGTTGTGACTCAAAGGCTTCTGCCTTTGGGCTCGGTGCCGCCGGCTGGGAGGGGGAAGCCTGTGGTGAGCAACAAGTGCTCTGCGTGACAATACCTCCCCGGGGAGAAAATACCAGGCACAGGAGGGACCTTCTCCAAAACTGGAGACCAGAAGCTGGAGCCAGACAAACTCAAATGCAAGATAAGGTGCATGCAGACGATTAACCACTTGAATAAGTTACTGAGGGCAGCAGTGGTCTCGTTTTGTTTTCTCCCTGTATTTTGGCAGAAGAGTGAATCTCTGCGGGGAAGATGTGACTCAGTCAAATCCCAGTGACTGGACTCAACATAGAGGTAACATGGTGAAACACGACAGCCTGCAGCATGAGAGAGGTCAGATGAAGCCCTCACAGCCATGACTCACAGATGACTTCAAGATTTTGTGATTTGGCCCCTTATAAATATCCGTAGTGGTGTTTTGCTGGTATTGGTGTTTGGCTGGTATTACTGATATTTAATAGCAAGCAAACTGTATTTTCCTTGGCTCATGTGGAAGACAGTTTCTTTTAATGCTTGTTTATTTTCTATTATTTCCAGAGGAGCCAGACTTGGCCAGGTGTCAAGAAGACGGGTCTTCTGTGAACAGTCACCAGCATTGCTGCTCTCAGTAGACCCTTTTCCATCTTTGGAGGAGATTTTCTCGGTTCCTGCAGGCATCTCGGGCTGCACCCAAGGTATTCCCATCCACCAGTGTGGCAAGTGATGGGAAGGGGCTCTTTCCACCAAAGCAGCTGAGGAGACCTATGGATGGTGCTCCCACCCCAGAGAAGGGACATAATTGGAAACACGGCAGGGTGGAAGTCAAAATGGAGGGAGAGTGGACCAGTGCTTCTCTCATCCCACAGCATTCAGCAAGCAAAGTATGCCTGAGCTGAGTGTCCCATTTACCCCCTTCAACAGGTCTGATGGACCAACTCGGAGTGCCTCAAGGGATTGAATGCACGTTTCAGTGTGTAATGACATAGCAGAGAGCACCCCCCTCTCTTGCTCCCAGCAAGACATGGATGGCCTGGTTGATCCTTCTTTCTTTGGTGCTATCAGAATCTTCAGCTGCCCAGGCCACCCTGACCTCAGAGTTTGTCTCGAAGGGAGGAGAAAGGTCTTTCCAGCTTGTGTGGTGAGACCTTCATGACCTGAGGGCCTTTGCAAGAGGCCCAGGAAACCCTCCCCCATAATTGTAGGGTGCTCAGCTGAGGGCTGTATGTGCAGGGCAATTATTGGTCACCAACACGGTGACTCCTGCTAACCCCATGCTGGAGCTAAAGGTTAAGTATCAGTTACTGCCCGTAAATCCAAGAGGTCTTCTCCAGGCAACATCACTAATGCTTCTGAGGTGAGTTTTATGCCCATTTTTTGAGGAAAAGCTGTCAAACGGAGGTTTCAGCTAACATCACTCCTCGGCTTGTAAAATTGTATGGGGGGGAGAAGAATATCTGGTATTTGAGGGCTTCAGCTAGGGCTCTCCACCTTCTGTTTTCTTTATGGCTTTGGAGTGACACCTACGCAGTGGCGTTTGAAATATTTATGTTCTGTTTCCAGCGAACACCTGCGGAGACATCCTGCTGCCCTTGCTGGGAGCGCTGGCAGAACCAGAGGGAGAGGGATGCCGCAGCTCGTTTTCCCACTTGCAGGTGTAGGCTCGTGCTACTTAATCCCCCAGTGGTCTTGTGCTGAGTGCGCCTGGGGGAGCCAAACCCCGGTATTTGGCATCGCAGGGGTGCTCCCTGCACAGTCCCTGGGATGGATGCTGCTCTGTGTCCCCCCAGGCTGTGTGGGCTCCTGCACCGGGGTGATGGAAGGTACACCATTGGGTCTCACAAGAGGAGAAGCACTACTTCAGACAGGGCTTAAAGCATCCCACATGCTGTGAGGCAGCCCCAACCCTGCGATGCCTTGCTTTGAGGAAGGATGCCCAGGAGATTGAGGATCTGAGCGTGAAGCTGGGAGGGTGCCCACAGTGCTCTGCTTGGCCCCTAAAGACAGGCTTTAAGTGACGCTCACAGCCCAGAATATGGATTTTGGAGAAGCTGAGTTGTGTTTCCTTAATTCCCCTTTGCAGGAGGCACAGTGTGGTGGTATGGGTGCCATTCTCATGAGGATAAGTATGTTAAAAATAGCAGCAGTCAGACAGATTTAAAAATGAAAGCGATTCAGTGCGGCAGCAGCTTTGTACACAATTAATTCCTTGAGAGAGGAACATAAGCAACCACCCTATTGTAAAGCCAGTTGGACTCTCGAGATAAAAACAGCAGGAGGAGTTTGAATCTAATAAATCATCATCATCATCATCACCTTGAAGAAAGTGGTAAGTAAGAGCCGGAAGGAGCTTCTATTAACCAGGCTAATAAAATAATGTTCTGGTTCGTCTTGCTCATATCTGATTAACATTGTGCCTAATTGCCATGCCAGTTGCAGTTCCCGTGCCAGTATAATTTTAAAGTGCTTTATTGTTTTCTTTTTTTTTTATATAAAAGTTTGCACTCATGTGAGTCTTGGCTTATACATTCTTCACCGAGAAGTGTCAAATGTTCTTAACAAAAATTATACACAACAATTGGTTAAGCCCTAAGAATAAACACGGACATACTTAGGGCCCAAACTTGTGGACATTTTGCTCTTATTGGTGTGAACGCTCACGGCGTGTTCTGCATGGGCACGTTTTCAGTGGGGCTGCTTGTTCACCTCTTGGCCAGCTCGATAGCTTGGTGGGTGTGCTGGGATGGGGATGGAGAAGGGGAGACAGGGAAACAGATCGGGACCTAGGAGGTCTACACTCTCTTCTGTTACTTCTGTTAGGAGGGGTAGGTAGGAGGAGATGAGATTGCAACACAGTACACATGTACCATGCTTTTGTGGTCTATTTGAGGAATGTAATTGATGGTAACTGATTCGCACAGGCCCCTCTACTAATATAGTTCCCAACACGCAGGGCTCCTGGTGTGGATTAAGTTGCAAAATATGACTTGTAAGCTGTCGACACTTCAAAGAAGCAAAAGGCACCGTGTCCCTTCTGTAACCTGCAATTGTTCTTTGTGTCTTTCCCGTACAGAGGTACCGGGATTAAATTCACCAGCCTGTGCCCAGTTCTGCACTGAGAGAAATGGGAAACAGCTAGGTGTCTCTCTGCACTTTCAGGTACTTCAGCGCTTTAAAAACCTGAAACCTGCATGTCTATGTCTTAAGATCAGCCAAACTGACTTGAAAGCAGGTGAAAATTTTACCAAAAATACTCACTGGCCTGTTTCTAAGTGTAAGTTAGAAAATAAAGACAAAAAGGGTACTTTGAGTCTATTCAAGCTTATATTTGCCAGGGGAGCATCTAATACTGCCAGATGGAGAGCTGGATCCAGCAGAAAATGCTACATGGACAGTCTACAACAATTGAGTTCAGGGGGTCTCCTCACTTTAGGAAAGCTGCTCCTCCCATGCCTCGGTATTTGGAGTTCTGGACAGGAGGTTGAGTTGCCAGGGCATCATGTCATCCCTCGCCCCCTTACCAACAGATCCTTCTCTTCCGGTTTTACCAATAAAATTCATGAGAAGGAAAAATTCTCAAGGAAAGGAAGCAAACCCCGAAGCCTGATTGTAAATAATGCCAAGGTCTGAACCAAAAGTGATGGGGAAGTAATATTTTAAGCTGGGCCTGTGTGCCGGATTCACCCAGTTGAGCGAGGAAACAGTACTGTCACTTCAGATTCCCTCTTTGCTGTTGCCTGGGCAGTGTCCGGGATGGAAATGGTTGCATGCATCTACTGCTGCATTTCTTCTGCGTCTGTGTCACATTTCTCTGGCTGCTCCTCAAAGGGGTGGTTTGTCCCTAAACTTAATGGCCTCCCCTAGACCCACTCTCTGGTATTCGACATGAACCTCACTGGCAGAACTTGTCCTGGCAGCCTTTTCCATGGGATGCTCTGAGTGATGGACAGTCCTGTGGCTCCTCAACCGTTGCCCTTCGTCCTGTCCCTAAGCGCCTCCCGTGAACTTCCACAAAAGGGCTCTGAGCATAGCTGAGCTGCGTGATATGTCTTGGCATCCCTGCCTAGGCCTCTTCAAAATGTGCTTCCCCTTGTTCATAGCAATCAGGCCATTTCTGATGATGGTTCAGCAATGCCTCCCAGGCAAGTGAGGGCATGATCAGTCCTTCTTCTCCAAATTTTGTTCCAAGTGAGTCAGATAAGTCAGCTAGGCAAGGAGAGGCTCTGCAAGTCAGAGGAGAGCGGTGGCTTGCAGTGTTTACGTATCCCTCACATCCCTGCTTGGAGAAAGAAAATTCCTTCTGGAGCTGCCCACCTGGGAGCCTTCGTGCTTCTGTGGTTCAGGGGGGTTGTGTTGCCAACAGCCTGGCACCTAAGGCCGTAACTTGCGGAGCCTAAGGTGGCCAAGCTCTGTAATTGCTCCTGTTTCCTTTCCAGTGTGTCTCCCAGAAAATTAGCCAGATGGCCCCGCTGATGTCAGGGAAGTGTCACTACCAGGAAACTGGGCTGCTTTTGGTTTTGCCTAAAACTGGTTATAGAGCAAGTGATACAAATCTCTCTTTTTTTTTTTTTTAAATTTGGACATCTTGGGGCTAGGAGATTGGCAGGTGATGCATTTAGTGATTTTCATGGGTCCATTGTCTGTAAAAGTAGAGCTGTCATTGCATCTATCTGTACATTCTGCAGCAGTGCAGATACCTGGACATATGGCAATGTGTTGGTAACAGCATGACAGAATCCAGAAGTGACCCCTCTGTCAATTATGAAGCGGCCACCAGAGTAGGAAGGAGTTTTTATTCTAATGGCAGACAAAGGATAAAAAAAAAGTAGTTTATCTTTACGTTGTGACTTGGTGTTTCAGTCAATCCATTCATTTTTTTCAACAGGAATCCTGCTAAGATCAGGCTTTATTTTATCCACTGTTGAGCACAGGATAGAAACTTGTACCAAATGAAGACAAGGGGAAAAAGGAAGGGGTTTTCCATGATTATTTACTTTCAAGGTAGCAGAAGGTGCACGTATCCTATCCTCTCCCCCCACAAAAAAAATCCTCTAGCTGGGCATTTTGCATGGTGACTGGGCAGAGGTTTTAGGTGGTAAGAGTCCACCAAGGCACTTGATGAACCCCAACCACAGCTGAGCATGCTACTCCTCCTCCTCCTTTTCCCCTTGTAATAAAAGACAGGAGAGCTGATAAACTTCACCAGTGCTGGGGCTTGCAGAGACAGACACAATTTCCTTAGGAAATGCACGGCACACAGACCCCACTAAGACAGCTTCCCCCTAAATTAGCCTCTATTTGGGCAGCTCTTGTTAGCAGGAAAAGGCCTTGGGATCAGGCCACCTGGGATCTGGGGCGAGGAGCAGCCTTGAAGGGAGGAAGCCGGAGCTTTTGCTGGTTTAGCTCGTCAGGAGAACAGCTCCAGCGGGAATGAAAGCCATACAACCGCTGTGCGTTTATAATACACGATGCCTCTGTCACAGGCTTGTAGGACAGTGCCGGTGTTAGTCCTTCAGTAAGAATGGAATCAGAACACCCAGCTGCTAAGGAAGTTGTTCAAGGCCAAACATCCCGCCCCGTGCAGAGCTGGAAACAAATGCCAGCCTCTTGCCTTTCAAACTCGGGTGTAAACCACTTTTCTCTGCTCCCCCCACCTCATAGAGCAGTGTAGGATTTCCAGCACGCTGGGGAAAATAAGCACGAAATAGACGTACAGAATAAAAGGAAGATAAAAAAGAATTCGCACTAGAGTGTGAATTTTCAGGAAGCAGACTACAAGCTCCTTGTAATAGTTTTTTTTTTAGATTATTCGCTGCAAAGAAGGATCCATGGGCGGAATCATAAATAAAATTAGCTTTAACTAAATCCCACTACTGTGCCAGTCTTGTGTGCTTGTATTGCTGGTATCAGGAGGTAGGCTATAGTTATAAACTCACTGCTCAAGACAAGCAGAAGTTAAATATAAGGACATTGCAAATGGAAAAGGTGAGAATAGAGGTTTCCCATTCAACTTTAATTCCTGCTTGATGTGTGAATTTTCAGTGCCTAACTGGTGGTGGCGGGTGTTTCTTTTGCCCTGTTTGCTTTTTAAAGATGCAATTCAAATGAGATTGTAAAATCTCCTGTGTTTTATCTCAAATTCACCCAGTGGCAAAAGAAAGGAAGAATATGCATGGGAACAGGTACCCCCCCTGTGTAGCCTGCATTACCTGAAGCATCTAAAGCGCTGGCCACTTGCGTTGCAGAAGGCATGGGTCCAGCCCTGTGGTTAGTGCCAGTGCTGCAGCCAGTGAGGGCAGCAGGTGAGGAGCATCCCGTGTGCCGAAGTGCCTTTCTCTTTGCGAAGAGCTGGTGTGGGGTTTGGAAGCCTTGGCTCCCTTGTGCAAGCCACGGAGCAGGTTGCTTGTGATGGTCTCCCACCTCTCTGTATCGCTCAAACAAAAGTCTTTGCAAAGCCCACGAAACCTTCATGGGCTGGCTCTTCCTGTCCGCAGCAGCCACCACTGCTGTTTCCCAGCCCTGGGCTACAGTAAATGCTTTATTAGCACCGGGATAAATTAAAATGCCTGGGCAACCCAGAGAAAGCCCACCTATATTTAGTGTCTCCTCCGCTGCAGTGGGCAGCTCGGTCTTGCCTCTGCTCTGTCCTGCCAATGGGGTGACATCCCTGCGGTCCCAGAGCAGGAGCCTGGGGTCGGGAGCCAAACCTGGCCGCAGCTATGACCCTGTCACCACAAGTGAACCTGGTGGGGCTTGAGGAGAAAAAAAAAAAAACACCCGAAAGTGAACTCTGCAGCATCATCGTAAAAAGTATACGTGCACAAGGGGCTATTCTCTCCGCTGCGTTTATGTGGCTCTCCTGTTCGTGCTAATAGCTGCGATGTTTGTATGTCCCGCGGTGGGAACAAACCTCTTAGTGAATAATGTAGTGTTAAATTCTGGGTAAGACATCAAAGTGCCAATAAAACCACTGCTATAAGATTACCTCTGGCAGCTTCAGCTTGTGATCAAGCTATTTTTAATATTATAAAATCTGTTGCTTCCCTCCCATGAATAGGCATACTGTATTTTGCTCTTTCAAGTCAGAACGTGCTTTTGTAAATTTCTTTCTCTTCTGCTTTCTCTTTTTTTTTTGGATATCTCAATACTCTCCCCTGTCCTCTCAGGAGGACAGTAAAATTGAGAGTTCAAGGTTTCAGAGAAATTAAGGCACTTATATTTTATTTTGTGATAGAGACCCTAATACTATTCTTCGACGGCAGGCTGGATGTTTGATGTAAACCAAAAGAAATGGTGCTTGTACCTGGGGTACATATCATGTGCTCATTGATCAGGGGTCTCAACAATACGTAAGCATACAGAGAGTATAAGAACCATGAGAAAAGGCCATGGGAACAGGAAAAGGCCCTTTTAATTCCACCTTCCTGCTTTTCCTTCCTCCTCCCCCATCCCCTCCTTCTCCAGCGACAAACCTAGGTGTCTGTAGAACTCATTTACATGCTTTGCTTCGACTGCCTACTCCCCTAATTTATTCCATATGTTTATTGCCCTTTGTGTGCAATACTCTTGCCTGTGTTCCCTATTTGCTTATAATTTCCTAATTTTTCAGGTTCTACCTCCTGTTTTTTTGTGTGGTGTGTTTTTTTCTTTTTTTTTTTTTTTTTTAACCTGCTCACCTATGTGTGATCTCTGTGAAATTTCTATTTAAAGCAAAGTTAGCAGCAGCCAGCAGTGCTACTTGGAGCCTTGGCAAAGTGGAGCTCTCAGAGTGATGCCTTGTTCAGAGGTACTACGCCAAGGCTGCAGACAGGATGGGACCTACTGGGAGATCCAATTAGTACGAGCCCTGCTTCAGTGAGTCAATGCTCCCCTTCTCCTCTGCTGTTTCGGGAGCCTCAGCTTTCTAGAATGGGCCCATAAGGAGAGGAAATATCAAGACACCTCTCAGTACGTGGCTTGGTTTAACAAAATGCTGAGCTGTGCGCAGCAGCTTCGACTAAACGGAAAAATGCTCAGAGTCTGAGAGCATAATTTTGAGCCTGAGATTTGTTTTCAAAAGTATTAGCTGTGCCGTTTTCAAGAAAACCATGGTAGCTGCCACTACTGCAGATCTTTTACGCCCTGGCACTTGTCAATGAATTTTTGTTTATGAACAGGGGCCAGGCAGCATCTGCACTGCATCTCATGGATCCCCCTCAATCCAGGTGCGTTGATGGAAGTCATGCTCCCAACCACAAGACTTTCAAATGCTTGGGCATCTAGATGCCCCATGGGAGTGTTGCCTGAGAAGAACTTTTTGGATTTTCAATGAAACGGGCAGCTTTGTGCCTCTATGCAAAATCTGGTGTATGCAGAAGTCCTAGACAGAAGTCTGGGAATGTGGTATGTGACAGTGGGCACTCTGCAGCAAACACAACTTTAAGCATTCAGCCTGCTTGTGGCAAGGTATGAACTGCCCATGAGGCTGAGAAGAGGGTGGGTGGATCACGAGGTGCAATACACCTCTGTGGCTCTCACACCCGTCTTGAGCTGCTGAGCCCTCATGAGGCAGTGACATGTTTGACGTTGGAAGGAGATATCTTTAAGGTCCCTTCCAATCCAAACTGTTCTACGATTCTGTGGTTCTATGCCTCGGCAGCCACAAAGTTCAGCAAGCAAAGAGCTGCTGCTGGGTTTAGCTCACAGTGTCTGTAACTCAGAGCTGGTAGAAGAACACAAATCAAAATTTAGTGTTTTTTTTTTTTTTTTCTTACTACGCTAAAACAAGCAGTAAGTTTAGGGTGTGTGCATGCGTGTATGGGAACGTTAGCAAATTACTAGTTGGTTTCTTAGATATCATCCTTGTTTTTTTTTTTTTTCCCCAGTGAGGCAAGAGTGCAAGACTTTGTGCTACTTTTTTTTTCTTGTTTTCTTCAGGGACTGTATTTCCAAAGGGATGGAGGTGTTTGCCTAGGTGACGGCTGAATTCTTTATGCAGAAACACTTACACTTGTCCTTAACTTTAAACTTGGGAGTTATCTGTTTGACTGTGGGGTCAGCCCTGTGGACTCTGGACATGCATGCATGCCATCACTTGTTGCAGTGTTGGGTAACATCTTCAAAGATTTCTGTTATATCTATATACACATCTCTATCAAGATCTAGATCTATTCAGTGTGTCATTCACAAAGACACGGTATTACACACAAATAGATAAAGGAATAGAGACAGACATACATATATAAAATCAAAATGTACAAATGTAATTTGTTGGAGAATTCAGGCTGTACAAAGTCTTACAGAAACCTAGATGTGCCTAAATACCAAGTATCAGCATCTGCCAAGGTGTATTCTGTGAGCAATCCACACCATTGTTTCTCACTGCTGTGCAGTGCAGGTGCCTTTAGTACTGAGGCCGAATTTCATGGGGCTCAGTTCCCTCTGGGCAGGTCTTTGCTGTAACTTAATCATGAAGGCCAGTGACCAGCATGCACCATGTGTTGGTATTCACGTTTGCTGGTGGCTGCACAACCTGGTTCACTTCTTGTTATCTCATACTGCTGAAAGGTGTCAGGTGATAGATTTCTCAAATACATATTCCCCTGGAATTTGACTTGCACCCAAAGCAAGATGTTGATTTCTGACATTCCACCTATTCTACCTTCTTGATTCTCTAGAGAAACTGGAGGGTGAGATAGCCTGAACCTGCTTGGCAAAGGAGTGTCAAAGGCAAGGACAGAGAATTACTGCCTCCTCCTGCTCCTTCTTTATTCCTTAAGGAAAAGCACCTGAGTCCCATGGCCCCTTCTTGCCCAGGGAGGAGACTGTGCTTCAACTAAAGAGCAGCTCGGTGGCAATGTCTGGAGGGTGCTCGGCCAGGGAAAAAGCTAGGGGTGGATGGAGGACACCCACAGAGGAAGTCAGACTTGGCTCTGGAAGGAAGGAAGGGAGAGACAGCAGGGAAGAGACCCCTGAGGTGCACATGAGACTGTGAGAAGCACCGCATTGCTGGAGATGAGAGAAACCTCAGCGAAATGTCAGTCCTGCAGAAGTCTGGGGGAGTTTTTTCTTTCCTGTAAGTGAAGCCACGTTCCCAGTCCTAGCTCTCAATACAACAGACGTTTATATCTGAACCATATTTTATATTTTCATACTTGGGATGGAAATGTATCCTCCTTGGCCATTGTTGTAGGCCTTCTCTTGAGAATAGTCTCCACAGCATTACTGTGGGTTTTGGTTCAGGGACTGTCTCTCTGTAGTAGTCCCATTGCCTCTGACTTGAGCTTAAATCCCTCTGCGGAAAAGGAAGGTGTTTTGTGATCACCTTGGTGTCAAGCTTTGTCTTTCAGTACAGGATGGCAGCTCCCATCAGGAGTGTTCTTTCTTCCCTGGGGACTCATCCTTTGAGGGTGCCTTTTGTTAAAAGGGGCCCAGGCAGTGCACACATGTACAAGCAAATATCGTGGGTGTGTAAGACACAGGGAGAAAAGTGGTTTCCTGGGTAATGGAAAGAGATGAGGGGTGTGTGGGGCACATCTCACTTTTGAGAATCCAGTGGGGATTATCCCGATTCCCATTCGCATAAAATCGCAAATTTTGGCTGGGCCCCTGCTGCCTGCCACTCCTCACAGCTGGTGTTACACACCTGTGAGCCAGGTCTCAATACTTGCTTCTCCATTTTTGGGAGCGGAGGCCATCCCCTTTCCCTGAAGAGTGAGGCTCTCCCTCGTGCCATCCTGCCTTTCTCTCAGGGCAGGGCACGCTGCCCAGGCTGTGCTGGGGCACAGAGCATCTCCTTGTGGGACACAGCCTGCCCCTGCCTCTGCTCCCCAAATTTTCCACTTGGCACAGATGCCCACGTGCTAGGGTTGCCTACAAGTTACGGCGAGCAGCCAGACCAGCCCTCTCTTCCCTCCTCAACTCCCGTGGTGGAACAATTAAACCCACAGTTACATTTTTTTTGTTTCCCTGCAGAGTTTTTCTGATCTATGCAGGGGAAAATCTGACCTGCTGTTCAGATACTCATCTGCAAACCCACCTTGGTAATTTTTCCTTTGTTTTATTTAACATGTCAAATTGAATTTAAGGTTTTCACTCTTCTGGTTTTTTTTTCTTAACATTTACTGATTTTACCATGCTTGGTTTGGCAGTTTTTAAAAAAAAATCAACAGAAGGATTACATTTCAATGGCACAACACCATAATCCTCAGGCAAATTATTTGTCCAAGCTTAATATGAAGTACTTAGGATGTATTGTTTGATGTAAACACTAGTTCTAATAAAATGGTGCCTGAGGTACAGTTCTTCAACTTGTAATACCCTATTTGTGTTGGCCTGTACACATTGGATTTGAAACCATTATGATAAAATATATCCTCTTTAGCCTGATAAAAAAACAATCAAATGTAGCAAGAAGTCTCCCGTGCGCACTGCGAGCGACGTAAGGGTTGACCAGAACTAAACCCCGCCATTCATGGGCTGCATCTGGGGCAGAAACCAGATCGCTCTGGGCAGTGCATCACTCTTGATCTGTTCTCGAACACGCTAGGGAAAGCGGCTTCCCTGCCCCACAGCTCCATACAGGTGTTTTGGAGTCCACTGGAAGTTCTTCCTGGCTTTTTCCTGAGTCGCCACATCTATCTGAAATTATTTGTGCTTGGCAATAGAAATATGCTCTAGGTGTGTCCGAGAGTCCTATTAAAATGCCGGATTTTGAAGAATCTGTGAGGGGGCCTGTACGACTAACCAGGGAGGGGGCGAGGAGGCAGGGGCAGGAGAACAGCGCAGCAGGCATCCCTGTGCGGGTCAAGCCCTATCGAAGAGCAGCCAGCTTAGCACCAACAGGCAAAAACATTTGGTGTGTCAAGGCATTACATTTGTCTTACCACTCCATTAATACACGAGTGACAGAAAGTCACTTCCAGCCACCTCCCCTGCTGGCTGTACTACCTGGGTTCCTGTGACACGAAGGTTTTCACAGAAATAAGGAAACTCATGGTTCAGGCAGCATGATGGCAGAGTGGGCTCCACCGCTGCCTGACCACCTTTTGCAAGGGGGTAAATACCAATATTTCAGGTAGGCTTCCTCGTTCTCACCCAGCTATGGCTTGTTCGAAATAATAGTGTCTTTACATCAACATCTGAGGTCCTTTTACAAAATAAACAGGCTAACAAGGGTAATGATAAAGAGGGCAAGGATAGCTTTTTCATGAAGATTCTCTGTAGCAGAAATGAAGATTGAGAGAAAAGTGATTTAAAAGATAAGAGGAGGTGAGGAATGCCCAGAGACTTGCCCGTGTACAAGAAAAAGGGAAAAAATTTACAGGCATGGATGCCAGGGACTAAGCCACCTGTTATCAGCTGGTACCACATGTTGAGTTGCTCCCTATTACACAGTGCAAGCAGAGGATGCTTCCGTCCAGACAATACAGAAGTGGGCTTCACTTGGCTCTGTGGCAGAAATTCCCAAATTGTTACACTAAGGTCCTTCTGCAAATTCTGTGCTTTTTTTCCTCCTTCCTCGAGGGCATCTCTGCTCAGCTGTGGGGTCTCTCTTGCTGCTGCTTGTGACCCACTCCTGTCCCTGCTCGCATGCCCAGTGGGTTGTCCATCACCAGAGCTAGCCTGGATGTGGAGAGTTGCTTTTGTGTCTTGAAGAAACATTTTCCTTCATCACAACTGTGGTGGGTTGACCATGGCTGGAAGCCAGGTGCCCACCAAAGCAGCTCTTTAGATCCCCTTCTCAACTGAACAAGGGAGAGAAAATATGACAAAAGGCTCGTGGGTCAAGATAAGGACAGGGAGAGATCAATCACCAATTAATGTCACAGGCAAAACTGACTCAGCTTGGGGAAAATGAATTTGATTTACTGCCAATCAAATCAGAGTAGGGTAATGAGAAAAAGAAAAAAAATCTTAAACCATATTCCCCCCAGCTGAAGAATTGTACCTCTCCCTTCTTCCTGATTTTAACTTTACTCCTGAATTCCCTACCTCCTCCCCCTGAGTGGCACAGAAGGAATGGGGATTGCGGTCAGTTCATCACACATTGTCTCTGCTGCTCTTTCCTTCTCAGGGGGAGGACCCCTCACACTCTTCCCCTGCTCCAGCATGGGGTCCCTTCCATGGGAGACAGCCCTCCATGAACAGCTCGAGTGTGAGTCGTTCCCATGGGCTGCAGTTCTTGAACTGCTCCAGCATGGGTCCCTTCCATGGGGTGCAATCCCTCAGAAAGAGACTGCTCCAGCATGGGTCCCCTGTGGGATCACAAGTCCTGCCAACAAACCTGCTCCAGCATGGGATCCTCCCTCCACAGGGCCAGAGGTGCTGCTAGGAGCCTGCTCCATCACATGCTTCCCTCGGGGCCACAGCCTCCTTCAGGCATCCACATGCTCCAGTGTGGGGTCCTCCACAGGCTGCAGGTGAATCTCTGCTCCTCCATGGACCTCCATGGGCTGCAACGGGACAGCCTCCTTCACCATGGTCTTCACCACAGGCTGCAGAAGAATCTTGGCCAGGAGCAGCATTACTCTTCTTCCTCCTTCTTCACTGACCTGGGTGTCTGCAGGGCTGTTTCTCTCAGGTTTTCTCACTCCTCTCTCTGGCTGCTGTTGCTGTTGTGCAGGTTTTTTCCCCTCTTCTTAACTATGTTATCCCAGAGGTGCTACCACTGTTGCTATTGGGCTTGGCCTTGGCCACAGCGGTGTGTCCGTCTTGGAGTCGACTAGCATTGGCTCCATCAGACATAGGGGAGGCTTCTGGAAGCTTCTCACAGAAACCACCCCTGTAGCCCCCTGCTACCCAAACCCTGCCACACAAACACAA
Organism: Tetrax tetrax; assembly: GCA_009806455.1. Classification (NCBI taxonomy): domain Eukaryota; kingdom Metazoa; phylum Chordata; class Aves; order Otidiformes; family Otididae; genus Tetrax; species Tetrax tetrax. The sequence goes on from WHYT01015463.1 coordinate 14,810, forward strand.
CACAGCAATCTCAAAGTGTCCAGCAAGCAGGACTTTTTGACACTGCCAGAATAGTTTCTCCGACTCTGGACCTACTTTGAACAAGCAAGAAGTGACCCAGGGCATCCCAAAGGAGGGCACTGGGCCAAGGGTGGAGGCCAGGAGGGAACAGCTCAACACTGCAGCTGATACGATGCCAATGGGAAGCAATTTCAGTGGTTCCCAAGTAAGCGTTCCATCTGCAGTGCATGTCGTTTAAGGATAGAGATGTTGCTTTCACTGTAATGATGATAACGCTGCTCCAGAGGGCCAACAGACACCCCTGTCATTTTGGACTCCCCTTTTTTTTCCCTCAACTTTTCTCGTGTTTCTCGTATTGCGGAGTGAGCAATGTGGGACCTACGCTTCTGCTCATTTCTGCTTGCGCCTTTCAGCCCCTTGGAAAGGGAGAGTTATTCCAACCTGCCTTGCAGTCTGTGTGGGGCACTAGTGAGGAGGGACAGAGGGACCTCGCTTGACCATGAAGGTTTTGGGTTTGACAGGAGAGGGGTGGTACCATGCACCTTTGGAACATTTCTGTCTTCCCCAAGGAGATACGGAAGGGTTGGTTGCATAATGAGAAAGCATTTGGCTTTCTTGCTCAATGCCTCACGTTAGCTCGTGGGATGAGCTCATGGAATTTGAGCACGATCAGGTGTTTCAGTTGCCTGGGCTTGGTATCTACGGCCACATGCAGCAGGCCACAAGAAGTTGGGTAAGTTAGCTGAGACTTCGTAGTGAGCACAGCAGGAAAAGCCATCCAACACTTCCAGGACTCCCTGCAGTTGGTAACATGTTAGAAGGGGCCTGACTTGTCCTAACTAAAATGTGTGGGCTGGCACAGTTGAAAAAAGGAAAGGTAAAAGGGCTAACCGTCTTCCCCTCACCACTTCAGGCTGACCCTTATGGAAGCTGGATAGATTTCTGTTGGGGAGGAGCTGGAGAGCTGAAAAACACAAATAGCATCCATCTCTCCTCCCCTTTCTGGAGGCTGGTTTCACAATCAGCTTTCCAGCGAAAACAGAAAAGTGTCTGTGTGAAAACTCAAGCAGCAACAACAACAGAAGGTGAGTTTCTACCCTTTCCCCAGAAGGTATCACTCAAGTCATGAACGGTCCCTGATGCTCCTCTCAGCTTTCAGATTTGCCTGCTGCAGTTACTCAGCCTTTTTGGAGGTTCTTTTTTTTCGGTCATGTGGCGTGAGCAATTATTTGCTGGTTTTGGGAGAAATTAGGCAGAGTGTTTTGGGAAGGTGACCAGGCATCAGGATCTCCTAAGCTATGTGGAGACACCTTCTCCCGGTTTTGGCAGAGTGACAGGAGCTGTGACTGGGGCCGCTGAACTGGCAGAACCCAGGCACTCCCAAAGCAACCCTGGGCAACACTGCCAGGCTTACCTGCAAAACCCTGCCTAGGCGATGCAAGGTCCCACCTGTGCTGGTCGTCATGCAGCCACCACCACCACTTTTTTCTCCAGTGACCAAGTGCTCATGGCCGGAGGTCCCAGTTCCATGCCTGTCGACAGCTCACTGTGACCCAGGGCAGGCTGCAATCTCTGTACATCCGCTTAGTCATGTTTAAAACCAGCACAGCGATGCTCAGCCCCAAACCTAGTAGGGAATTACACACGGAGGCTGATCAGATAAAGACTGTGCCTTCCACTCCAGGAGCAGGGGCTGAAATCACACCCTGTAATTATTATGTAGTTAACCTGTGACTGTGCTTTATATATTTTTTTTTCCCTTCAAGCCAATTATTACTAAAACTGTAAACTCAGTATGACTGAGTTGTTTATCAGTGCCCTGAGAGGAAATCTTCATTTGACTTCGCACTCCTCAGAAACCAGGTACACCACTTACCTTTTATTTACACTGCCATTAAGATAACATTATTATTAATACTGCTATTTTTCCTATGTTAGTGCAATATTGTTGGTATTAATAATACTTAATTCAGGTCCTCAGTTCCTCAGGAGGAATCGCAGCCCATGGTCATTATTAAGCTTGCAACTGGGTAATAAGCAGTTTGTCCCAGCAAAATTACAGTCTTTACAACGAGGCAGCAATAGACCCTGGGAGCCTCGTCTGCTTGCTGAAGCCGATTGAAAAATATTCCCCTGGGTTCCCCAAGCTCTAGATCTGGCTCCCTGCAACTGAAAAGAGCCAGGAGGGAGCACAGGATTTACAGCCTTGCTATGTATCACGGGGGCTTCGGCAGCCCTAGGTGGGGCTGCTGGTGACATCTGTGATGGTGGCCGACATGCCACGGCAAAGGTGGGTCCTAGTGATGGAAGCTGCTATGGTGGGCTGACAGATGTGTTCCCATCACAGGCATTCCCTGTGCACATTCACACCAATCAGCAGACGCTGTGGTGGAAAACTAGGGTTTGGCACTGGGAACAAAACAGTTTGGGCTCCATCCCTCAAAATGTTTCTCATGGGTTATCCTTTGAATCTGCACTTTAGGAGATTATCTTATCTGCAGAGGTGTAAACCTCACTCTGGACCCGCAGGAGTTTCTGTGGAGTACCTTCCTCCTGGCTGACTTCAAAAGTAAGAGCAGATTGCTGGGGGTGCTCTAAGTTCCCAAGCAAGGAGACTGGGACGTCTTCAACTGGGCCACACTGGGAGGTATGGCTGTACACTCAGAAAGCTTACATTACAATTTATCCCCCAGGTGACCTGGAAAAAGGAGCCTTCTCTCCCCTCCCCGCCCCCCAATATTTTTAACTCCTTAGTCTGCAGAGAAAGGGGTCTGCTGCCAGCTAAGCAGTCTACATGACAGAAGTTTATGAAAACAGTTTTTGCTAACTTGTATTTTTCAGCCTTTCTAAATGTAACTTTTTTTTTTTCTCCAAACAACTTCACTTGAAATCTCCTGTAATAAATCAGAGCTACCCTTTCCTCTATGCCATCAGAAATCAAAACACATTTTTCTCTTCCATGCTGTTAAAAACCTGTCTGTTTTGCTCTCAGTATCTGTTTGCTTGCCCCTATGTCCTCACACAGAAACCAGCTTTGGCTTCACAGCCGTTTTCACTCCAAAACGCCTGAGCGCAGGGTTCTGCGCAGGGTTTATTAATAAAATGCTCCTCTCTCGCCACTGTGCTGACTCCTTGCAAACCCAGCAGTGGGCAGAATGTGATCAAGGAAGATAAGGTCGATAGATGCATCTCACCAGAAAGCTTCCACATAATTCACAACATTTGTAGCCTTAAGTTGGAAAGCACTTTAGAAGCCGTGTGGGTCTATGGCTTTCTGCTCTTCACGTGAATCCAACTGATCTTAGCTGGGCTGATATTCGGTATTAAAAATGTCATCAATGACAAAAAAGAAAAAAAAATAGGGAGAGTTTTTTAAAAATTAGAATTGCATTTTTTTAACATCTGGAGAAAGAACATACTGTCATGCTGTTATCAGCCAAATTTCCTCATTTCTTTGTTCATGGAATAGCTTCTGTGTGCCTAAACCTCTGGCAGCACAAGAAATGGAGTTCAAATCACTGTCCTCTGGCTCAGGTTGGCAAGTTGTGACTTCCACAAGTAGCTGCCTTGCAGCCAAAAGGATTTACTCATCTGAGTAGCTACTATTCGTGGTGTGGGTGGAGGAGGCACGAGCAACCTGGCCTACTGCAAATGCCACCAACCAGCCTCATCGCTACCAGAATTGGAGAGATCCAGCATCTGGCTCAGCCCCTCTGCTAGCATCCATTGGTTATGTTGAGCTCATTAAGAAAATATTGAAAGCGCAGAAGTTTACGCAGTGTTTGATCCAGCTCGCTTCCTTTGAAGCTGCACAGATCTCCAACAGTTTGCTAGAGCAGGAGAGGGGAGCATGCGCATGCATTGGTGGGGAGGGGGGACATGGAGAGTGAGAGAGAGGAGGAAATCAAAAGCTCTGAATTAAGAAATCTTGCCAAAAAATCTCTGAGCCGGGTTTGGGCTGAGAATGCAAGCATCAGATAAAAATAACGAGTCACATGGCAGAGGATGGAGCGCCGGGCTCCTCTCTCGCCCGGGGCCGCGCATGCCCCCTGAGCCGCCTCGTGTGGCAGCGAGGGGAGCCCAGCAGCCTCCCCCGGCAGAAGGCTGGAGTGAAGAGGGTCTGCGTTTGATGTATGAGCTTTGGCTTGCCATTGTGAGTCACCCCAGAAGTAGCTGTAGGCAAAACAAAAATCTTTTGTGATTAATTAGAAAAACTGGACAATTATGAATTGACTGCACGCAGCCAGTGTACGGTAATATAAGCAGTAATGAAGCTGGCTGGATGCAATGAACACACTGTGTTTATGCGAGATTGCTGAAGAAAGGATCCGATTTAGGTGGTGTCAGTTTAAATAACGTAATTTCTGCTCTCTGAGCCTTTGTTCGGTCTTTACCCAGGATTAGATCGGAAACTTTAAAACTGAGTTTTAGTTGTCTTGTCTAAATGCCTGGTTGTTCTTTTGATGTCTGCCTGAAACATATGCTTCTCTTCAGCAACCATCTAAAATTATTACGTTACGATGAATGAATAAGTCGAGTGGCGCTGCAAGTGGTGTGCGGTTATTGTTGCTCCTTTGTGTTTGTCAGTAGCCCTTGCACAGGCTCTGACAGGCTCCATCCACGCAGGGGGATCGGTAGATTATGTGAATTCCCCAGGTCCTCGGTAGTTTTTAGAGGGGGGGGTGGGGTGGGGAAATCTATAGGCGGCTCTCGGCAGCACAATGGATAATTATATTCACAATGTCCTACATCACTCTTCTGCCACCTAATTAAAAAAATATATTGGTGATAAGGTGACGTCAGCCCTAGAATTTGCCTTCAGTTTCGGGGAAGCGACGCACCTCGCCTTTTTACTCACAGGAGGGAAATCGACACCTTTAATTCGGGGCGATCCCCCCACTCAGCCCCTTCAGGGTACTCCATGCTGCCTGCAGCGGGGTGGGCAGGCTGTCGTGACTATTGCGACAGCGGGTTAAACCGATGGGCCAGCACCCGTGCCCCTCGCCCTCCTGCCTGGCCCAGCTTTGTTTCCTCTCTCTGTTTGCAGTCGCGACACTGTTTGTGACCCCTGCCCTGCCACCCCTGCATCCCACGTGTGAACCACAGTGTGCGCGCAGAGGGTCTTAACTGGTGTCTGAAGAGAGAAGTGCCGGGAAGGAAGGGAGCCTCCCACCAGGTTTGTGGCCAAAATGGCCTGGGGTAGTCACACACGCACCCCTTCCCCCCACAACCTGTTTGCCACCTTCGCACCTCAGATTTTATTTTATTTTTTTTTCCCCTGGCCGTTCTGTTCCATGGGGAAGATTTTAGTCCCAGTTCTTCATTCTCACCAACACATCCAGGCTAAAACCATGCCTGGCGGTTTTTGTGTTACCTCTCTATCAAGGATGCGCAAGTGCCTATGGATGTATTTCCAGAGAGAGCTCCTGGAGGAGAAATACTCCACTCTTCCAACTCAATAAATAGTTGTGGTGATGTACACACGGTCCTTAATTAGCCCTGCCATCCTGCAACAAAAAACACAACGCCGTAAGATAAAGGGATGTCTCTGCTGCAGTTTGCTGTGCTTTTACTGCCTCTGAGACAAAGAGCAGAGGTAGGATGGGGCAGGTGTGAGAGGCAAGACAATGATAAACATTTCTTTAAGATTACTATCGATCCCTCAGTAGATACTGTTGACAGAAGATGAAGATAACATCATGCAAAACAGAGTGAATGGCTCGTGATGGTATTAAGTGTTCTCAGATAGTATTCATTTTGGGGAAAGGGTGGCTTTTTTTACACTCTGGACCCTGCCTGAACTAATGGAGTACTGATTAAAGGCTTGGAGTACAGCTGCAAAATGCTGCAAGTAATAGCACAAGAACCGCCAGCCTTATGCGGTGAAGTGTTCCATATACACACAGAGATATGCAGGGTGACACTAAGCTTCATTTTTTGGCAATACATTATCTCTAATGTTAAATTTCATGAAACTGTGTGGTGGCCCAGACCATTAGTTTAATTTTCCAGTCTCACAAGGTCTTAATAATGCACAGTTTGACTGTTTACAGAATCACAGCCTAAGACTTTGGCTGAAGAATCACCCTGGGAAGCTGTCAGCCCATGCTCCTTTTGAATTCCATCTGGAAGTGTAGGGGAACAAGGACAGCAATATTAACCACATTATCTTTTCTTGCATCTCTACCAGCTCATCTAGCCTAAAAGAATACCTGGGTCTTTGTCCTGCAAATCCTCCATGCACAAAATTTTCATCACAGTCAATGATATCTGACTTAGCCATTGATTTTCTCATTATTGCTCCCATGTCAATTATTTCCCCAGCCTGAGTATATCTGCACTGCAACGAGGAGTCTGACCTCAGTGCAGGTACTGTGTGTTAGTTTCTAATCCAGAGAGCTGGAGTCTCCCTAACCGCTAAGGCATGGCAACAGCAACGGCATCAACCTCCCCACCACCTACCCTGCACCTACAGGGTTTTTCATTTCTCTTTGCACACTGTATTCTGATTGCAGTGTGGGCAACCCCTCCATGTAGTTTGCTCAGCATGGCATGTCAGGTTTACGGTTCCTGCAGCAGGATACCTCAAAAAGCTCCCCTCGCTCTCTGCGATGCTCTGCGGCTGCTCTTCCTGCAGGACTTCGGGCTAACTGTGTCCCTGTCTGCTTTTCCTTCCCTGAGTGACTCAATCTTTCAGAAATCTCCAGGCAGACCATTCAAAGTGATTTGGTATTTTTGTGAGTGTAACAGTGCAGACCGTGCGTCAGCCTATTTGTCTCATGTTTGTGATGTAAGGGCATTGTCCCCTGCATCTGTGTCTGGGATGTGCTTGCCCAAAAGTGGGCCAGATCCAATCAGCTGCCATAGTGTTTACTTCTCACGGTCCTTTTTCTAAAAAATGTATGTTTTTCTTTTTGTTATATCATATGTCATATTATAAGGGGGTCCTTTAAAATAATAGTAATAGAGACCTAAATTCTCTGACTGTTCCCCCTTCCCCTCTGGTAGCAATAGCTGATCACATCTGGGAATGATGTAAGTTCTTTTTCAGGCCTTGAATCGTCACACTGCCACTTCAGCTGCCTGAGCTGATGCCTTTACAGCCTTTGGAGCGTGCCCATTCTTTATGTCTTTGACAGAGAGGAGCTCTGCTAAACTTGTGCCCTGAGCTGCTGCACTGGGCCAGGGAGGGGAGGACTAAGTCCTTGCCATAAGGCAAGGGTCAGTGTCTGTTCACACCAGTGACTTTTCTTAAACCACTACCTGTGAAAAGAGAAAAAAAAAATGGGGCAAAATAGCAACAACCTCTTCCCACTGCCCTCAAAACATGTGCTCAAATGAAGGCACATATTGTGCATGTGTGGAGGGGGGTGAGGGAGAAGACCAGAAACCCCTAGATGGTGAGAAGCTGTTCAGCTTCACAGGGCTTGAGTTAGCGACCATGTCCTGAACACCTCTGGGACTTTGCCATCATGTGCTTCGTTTCTCATCTCCAGCATCTGTTCAGCAGCACCTGGCATCTGTGTTGCCTTCACATTTTGTTTTTTGTTGTCAGTAGCGAGGTGGGCACGTCTCGCTTCTGCCAGCACAGGAGCTATGCCAACTGCTTTTGGATGTCCTCAAGGTACAGCTGGCAGCTCCAGGTCCTCCTGCAGGCCTTCCCGTAATGCAGGCTTCTCATATTTTACTTTGGCACAGCCAAAACAGTCATAAGTATGTCAGGTTCCCAAATGCCTACTCGCTGAAATCTCTCCTATTCAGATAGTAGCTATTTGGCAACTTTGGATGTTGCTCTTGCCCTGACATAACCTTCTTCTGTTACTATACCTCAGGATGAATTGTATTTGCTGAAGAAGCTGGCAAGATTGTGATTTGCCTTCTGCCTACTTGCCCCAAACTAGTAAGCCTAATAAAGTGTTGTGAGGTGTGTTATGATATTTTAATGATGGCAGATATCAACCTTTTTGATCAACAAATACTTTTTGTTATCAAGTTATTTATCTTTTGCCATCTGCCAGGCTGCTCGATGTTGCATAGTGTAGGCTTGGCATGGCATTCCTGGCTGATAAATTAAAGAGAACTGGTCAGATGAACTGCTTATATCTGTGCTAGTTGTTTCAAACTTGACTGGAAATGCATATGAAGAAAACTAGGATTTATAATTTGTTAATCCATTGCTATGTGCTGTGCAATACCTTATCAAAACATCCCAAACTAAGCCAGAAGATGACAGCAAATAAGAGGCAGCTTACTCAGTGATCTTTCTGGTTTAACTTACATAGGTATCCATCAGTCATGTACCAAATATTCTCAGGGATATCTTGTTGTTTCACTGATTCTGTTGTATGTTCCTCTCACAATTTATTACAGAATCACTCGCTTGGTTATCTTATCTCCGGTGGGCGCACAGCTATCTACAAAGCAACATCTCCAGCTCTGTTTCTATGCCTTGACTGAACACTGAAGGCTATGACTAAGATTCCTGACTGTTTTAGGATGACATGTTCTTCAGTGCCGTTATCTTCTCTTAACCTAGGAAAGATATTTATCTGAAGACACCTAGACCCTGTCTGCTGGCTGTTCATCTGGAGGCGCACTTTCAAAATCCAGTCAGGTTGGGTCAAGTTCTGAGTTTGCCCCAGCACAGATGCAAGTTGACTTTGGTTCAAATAGGACATGAGGAAATGCAGGGCTACTGTTTGCTTCATATTAGTCTTTTGAAATTCCTTGCTCCCTTTATATTGAGCATGAGCTCATTTTGCAATTTTCTGGGCCGATTTGTGCAGTTTGGGCAGAATATGATAAATGCTGCCGTTAATATGATTTCCAGTGTTTTATGGACTTACTCATTTTCGCCATGGTTTATTTCTGCCCATATTCATGAATCTGAGAGTTTCACCAGCAGGTCCTTTTTTTTTTTTTTCCTTCTTCATTTTCAATGGGAGTGCAGTCCTATTGTGCCTTGCTGAAAAATAGCCTTCAAAACCAGGTGAAATTGTATCATGTTCTTTGTTACTCTCAAAATGTTTCATTAGGGATGCTTCTGTGACTCTTTTGCTTAATTCCCAGAAGCTTTTCACTTGCCAGGCATCCTAGTGTCACTCTGAATTGTCCCAAAAACTCTCTGAATAGAGCACTTAACTGAAGCCAATTAGAAGATGAATTTGCTTAGGTATGTTAACTTGTCTGTGAATGCATGGGAGACTGCCTTTTTTTGGTGTCTTTACGTTATATAATCTACAATTCGCTCAGATCCTGCCAAAGTCCTTTTCTACTCAATACTTGCTTTACAAATTAACAGCCTAATTTAGCTTTTTTTCTTCTTACGTTTTCAGTTCCATACTCATTCCTCTTTCTACATCATGTGACTATTTTTGATCTTAGTTCGAAGGATCATCCAAAATTTTGTCATCTCATCCGAAACTTCCAAGACCTGAAACAGCAGGGATCTAATCTCTAGGTGTCCAATGCAAATAATCCTAATTAACAGTTTGCCCATCTCCAAAGGAAGCCGCTTACCCACACACCATATCTACCATTAAGGGAAGAAGCAATGGTATGTTTTTCCTATAGCGAATCAGATTGGCTTAAAGGCGTTTGCTGGCCTCTGGTAGTGGAAGTGCTCTTCTTCAGTGCAGCTTGGGCATGAACAGCTCTGCTGTTCTTTACCAGTTCTGCACAGAGGGAAGCAAACAGTTTAATTCAGTCCTCTTTTGCCAACAATTTATTCATTTATTCTGGGCACAAGGCAGTAAGAGAATGTCACTCTGGAGAGAGACCAGGAACTAATAATGCCTCCAGTCTCCTGGTGTGGGGCAGGGTTTTGAGATCATGTTTTATTACATGGCAGGGGTCATGAACCTACAGCAGCCAGGACTAATGTCATAGGAGGGACAGAGTTCGGATTACTGCTCTTGGTCATCCCATGTTCTTGCCATTGACTCCAGCCAGAAACAGGGCAGTGGGACCCTGACGTTTGCAATGGAAAATCTTAATATCTGCTGGTGTTCAAAATATTAGTTGTTAAGTCTTGGTGTTGAGCCTCAGCATTAGAGAAGATAAAGTGAAAAGTCGTAGGGAGCAGCATGCTGGAAGTTAAAGATGCTCTGTGGCCTTGGGTTAGCTCACCATAAGCTTAAGCTTGACCTTTAGATCTCATTGACTTCAATAGGATCTAAACTATTTGTATATAACCTGAAATCAAGATGGGTGGAAGTACACATGGAGTCAAGAGCTTCATACTTCAGATACTTCAGTCTGGGTCTGTATCATCAGGTTTGAGAGCATTCCCAGCCCCTTGTCTGAGCGAACTCCCTTGCCCTGTTACACCCTCAGACCAGTGTGATAATAGAAAAAAAACCCATAAAACTGCTTTTCTGGATTTGGTGGTAGTTTCTATAGCACTCACAGATAGCATCAGGAATGTGTTTTGCCAGCAGCTTCACAGAGCAAAGGGCAATTGAATACAACCTCTGGGAGCTCACTGGGGAGGGAGGTCACTCGGGTGCAGGTGAAGCTGATGCAATCCTTGCATCCACTAAGCACAGCATAAAGATAAGAAGAAGACATATTTTGTTTTCTGCCTTCTGTGTGGTTATGAAGAGGCAACCGCAACCCATACTGTATAAAGTTGAAGAGAAAAAAAAAAAAAAGGAGTCCAAAGCAGTCATGTACAATGACTGAATTGTAAAAAGGATGCTCCTCCCCCGGTCCAGTGTCTTTCCTTCCCACATCACCTTTGCTATAGCCTCCAGGAGTAAGGAGTGTCATGGGTGAGAGATTGTAAAGATTTCTCCCCTTTAGAAGACAAGTTTATGAATTAGGGCACTTATTCTAGGCCTTGAAGAAGCTAATTTTTTTTCTCTCTGCTCTGTCCTAGGCTCCTCATGTGCCTCTGAGTCAGTGACTTGGACATTTTTGGTGAGGAGGACATGCCACACTCCTACTTGTTGCAAAATTTACAACCTCAAACACCTCACTGAGCTGCTGCTTGGTTTTGAGACAACTAAAATCTGAAAGCACCTGAGGATGCATTCAGTACAGCTGCTGCAGGTCAGACACCTCAGTGCATGCAAGGTAGGGCACTGCAAGAGCATGGGGCTCAGAGCAGCTCCTGGAATCGGCCGAGGGGCTGTGCAACCCACTTCAGGCCACTGCAGCTGTGCAACCAACAACCGCTGCAGGGAGGGATGGGTAATCCTATGTGAGCCTACTGTGCAGAAAAATATTTTGCTTTTGGTGGTTCAGGCCCTGATGGAACAAGATGTCAGCTTCTGGGTGCCCCTGCAACGCATATGCCTGGAGGAACAACTCAAATCCCTGAAGGTCTGACCAGCTCCATGTCCTATTATCAAGGATGATCGGTAATGGCTGTTTTGGGGTAGAGTATAGGAAAAGAGATGAACCTGGAGTGAGCCTTCACCTGCTCTGGCCTCCCCTAATTGGTGCTGTTCCTGTCCTTTAAGGCTTTGGGCAGATCCTTGGGAGCAGAGCCATGGGGTTGCAGCCCTTGCAGTGTGGTGGCTGCCGAGTCTTTCTGCTGGCTGGTCTGATCGTTTTCCCAATTCAGCCAGCAGTGTCAGTGCCACATCTGAGGGGCTCTGCCTCTGCATCTGCCTTGCATTGGTCGGAGGAAAGTCCTGAATCCCTCGCCATCAGGGTGCCTAATTTCATTTGTGGGTCTCACCAGCGGTTCTCCGTGCCCTCTTATTCATCTACAAAACGAGATCACGGTGGTCTCCTACGCTGGCACAAGTGTAGTGAAACCAAACAAAAGATTGAAAAATGCAAATATTAGAGCAATGGAAAGCATTTAAATACCTCGAAGAGGTGTCCTGAGTTGTATGTATATGCCCTGTTATGTCATGCTTTATTTTCCCTGGAAAAAAGGGAGGACTCAAACCATCATTTGGCAGTCAGATTGCCCACTTGTGTAGTGCTGTTAAATCCAAAAGTTACACCCCAGGTGGGTCTGGCCCCATATTCTCTAACAAATTTGTTAATGATACCTGACAGGCTGCCTAGATTTGAGGATGTGTTAGTCAGAAAATAAAACTTACAGCTGTGTCACCCGTGTGAAAAGAATACAGAAAAGTACATCTAAAAGGAACTGTAAAGAACACAAAAATCAATATTGCAGGGGTAATAGCATGTTTGCTAATATTTGGTTGCTGAGAAAAGTTGGCTGTTTTTTTAAAAAACTAATTTCATATTGTTTGTTTATCAATTTAACTAAACCCAGTTGAGTTGCCTGTGGTTTGGGATGATAAGACTAAAGAACATCAAGAAAAGCGTATGTACTGTTTTCATGTTATTACTCAATTTGTTTCTCCTCTTTTTCTATAGAAATATTGTAACTCCACAAATCCCACCTTTCCTGCAGTGAAAACAAGAGTAATTTTACCCTGGAGCAGCCTCCAGCCTAGTGAAGCCTCCAGCCCTGGCTGCACCAGCTCCTTCCATTCCCAGTGCTCAGGTGCCACCACCTTTGGTGGGAACAGGGGGATTTTAGTGCCCCTAAGGAACTGCAGCCTGTTTACAAAAAGCTGAAAAATGCAGGCAAGAAGAAGTAGATGATGCAGAGGACATTATTGTCTACGTGTTTGCCATCCAAGGGTAGATGCTGACACTTTACCTTATCCTACTGAAATCTCTTGGAGATACAGTGGGTTTCTAAAGCGGTGGGCAAAGCGTGCTTGCTTCTGGTAAAACAGAAGAGGCCAATGTGTAGGGCTTTTACTGCCTCAATTTCCCAAGGAATTTCTAATGAGCCAGAGTTAACTCTAGTGTTTAAAAGTAAAATATGGTTATGGCTCTCAAATGCAAGCTACACTTAACAACCATATATTGAATTTTTTTTCCCTTGTAATTTTATTTCCATGAACATTTCTGTTTTCTTAATTAGTAGCCTTTTAAAGAGAGATTTAACATTTTCATTATCAGAGGGTAACTTATGAAACAGCTGTATGTAGAGAGAGGGAGAGGCAGAGACGGTGGGAGAAAAAAAGAGCATCGGTGAAAGATTTTCTATCCGTACTTCAAGGGCAAATGTGCGTGCACACGCACGTGCGTGCACACGCATACAGACAAGCTGACCCTGACGTTACAATTGAGACAAAACAGCAGTGGCGAAGCTGGTGACAAAACTCAGCAATTTCCAATTGCACAGTCACCCTGTAACGGGAAGAACTGTTTACCCCATGTTCCTTATTAAACTGAAGTATTTTATTTAATGAGCATGACTCATGCAAGGTGTTCCCATAAATCATCAGCTGGTTTACAAACTCAATAACTAGGCTTCCTGCTATAACTAGGCTGTGCACACCTTAAATTATTAACACGCCAGGGCCTTAAGGCAGATCTTTGATGATGATGATATAAACACTGTGAGGACAAGGTGCTCTCTCAGCAAAAGATTATTGACTCTAATTACCGTTTACCACAGGAAAAAGAAAAGAAAAGACAATAAAATATGAGGGAGAATTTAAATCTCAGATTTAATTTTACGAGGAGTTTTAAACCCCCGAACTTTTTGTTGTTGTTTTTGCCGCTGCTGCTGTTGGCTGCTGCTGCTGCTGCATGATACTCTATAGTTGGCTGATCTTGAAAGCATGACAGTTGTTAAGAAGAAAAGAAACAAAAAAATAAAACCAGAGAATGTTCAGTCGATGCTATGTACATTCTTTGAAATGGATGGAAAAAGGCCAGAGGGAAGAGAAAATGATAATACACTGGAAAGAATCCCAGCCTTAATTGTTTTCATGTATGTAATGTAATAAAAAGGTTAAAGCAGTAATATGCCTGACTACTGTCATTTGGTTTGTAAACCAGAACTGCAGGTCAGCCTTCAAAAAAACAATAGTATTATAGCCGTCAATTTTACCCAACCCTCATTGTAAGAATGCTGGAAGTAGTGGCATAAGGGTTGCAATAGAGTTAACAGGAGAGTTTTCTTTTTATTTCTGTCCAGGTGAAAGAGCAGAGACAGTTCCATGTACAACACACACCTCATTTCTGTGAGCGCAGACTCCGTTAGAGAGCGGCACAGTGAGGAAGCAGAAACCAGATTCAGCATAGTCACATCCTAACAAATGAAAATAAACCATGCCTTTCACTACAAGAGGAAATGACTTTCGTTTTAAAGGCATGTTTACAATGTTGTTGCTTTTTCAACCTAATTTTTGAACCTGTGTTTTTATTAGTGTCAACAACAACTTTTTACATTTTTAATGATCCTTCCATGCTGTCAGATCCCAAAGGTACTTGGCAGATGGTATGACGAGGGCTCACTTTATGCCCACTGCTGAAACAAACCATTTTGGGTTGGAATAATGCTATTATCCTACCTTATTATGATAAAGGGACCATGTCTGTAACTTTATCAGGGAGAATTTTCTCCTTCCCAACTCCAGTGCACCCAAATCCTCCCATTTCTTAATTTTATTTGTTTTATCTGTCAGTCATTTGTGGGTGGAAATAATGGTGTCTCTAAGTTTACTCCTTACTCATCACTGCTTTGCAGCTACTAATGAACTGTGTGTGCGCCGATTCTGTGACTTATACATAGTGATGCAATTGAGGCCAAATTCTGTGCAAACATGGATGTTATATATTACTATTTCTCCTCAAAAAGGGTTCAAGCTGTAATATTTTTTTTTTTTAAACTAACACCTCCATCAATACCAGGGTCACAGCTGTATTACTGGATCAATGTTAAGCATTAGGGATATGAACCACATAGTGAGCCATTAATACCATGTTCTGCCATATTGGAGCTTTCCTTGGAGGTCCTCTATCCAACCTCAGACCAGTCCCATTTCTACCTAGCATGTGATATAGGGCACAATCAGAGCCAAAGGTTGTAAGCTACAGGCAGTCATGGGGTAGTTCAGTGTGGACAGCTTTCAAGTACTGGTGCTGTTTCCATTTTCCTAGCAAGAGATGCTGTTCTGGGAAATAGATATATTTTGTTAAGAACATTCTCCCTCAATGTTGCATGTCACGGTGCAGTGATAAGTGCATGATGCATGATATCCAGCAATAGTGAGTTCTTAGGTTTATGTGTGCCATTTAATCTGGATGTTAGCGTCCTACATTCATATCAGTACTAAGAAAAATGAGTTTAATGCAGTGCTTTCACACTCTCTGAGGTTTATTGTCCCAACAATGAATGGGAGATTTAAATGAGTAACTCTTGTTAATATTATTGGGAGTTAGGAAAGCTACGCAGTGCACACTGTATATAAAATATGTATAATGTGAAAAACTGTGCATGAACATGCATGCGTGAGAGAGATGAAGAGAAAAGAGAAAGATAACTGAAAGTGTTCACACATAATAAAGTAAAAAATAATAAAATCCTCACTTCTTTTTTTCCCAAAACTCCTTTAACAAGGGATATGGATAATTTTATCTATACAAGTCAGAAATTCTGAGTTTCCATAGAAACCCCAACTCTGTTCCTCTTTGTCCAAGTATTTCTACCTTATATTTACCTGTTCACAAAACATGAATACAGTCGTATGGCACCGGTGCTCTCTAGTAACAGAAATGAGCGCTCTTTCATTGCGGTGTCTCATGACCACACTGTGGGCTGAATATGCAACTCTGGGCTCCATATGCAACTCTGGTCTTATGTGTGACAAGTTTAATTTCAACAGAGTTTCTATAGAGTGAAACTGCAACAATGGAGCTGTGAATCTGGCCCTGCCCTTGTGTTTATGGTGTTGCTGTGTGATTTACTTCACATCGTGTCATGTTGCCCGCTAATGGCATCTTGAGAAAGTTGCAAAGTGACGAAAACAAGTTCTGCGGTGTGGTGGAATAGGAGCTATGTCAATCAGAAATGAGAAATGACCAACTAATTGTCACCCGGGATGTACAGAAAACAGAGCTGGCTGCTGACGGGGCTGCCAAAGTTGCTGTAAGCAGAGGCAGCCTGCTTAAAGTACAGAGAGAGAGTGAAGGGTAGCAAGTTGTATGAAGGCAGCTGAAGAAAAGCTGCTCCCCAGGCATGTTCTGGGCCTCATGTGTTAGCTGTTTATTTATGCAAGGAAAGCCTGAAAGAAGACTTCCCTGCAGCAAAGAGCCTTACCCAGGCCTGCAGAGACAGCCACTAAGCTCATTTCTAAGCTTCAGCCACGCTGCTGCACTATCCCCTTCCTACTGCTGGAGCAACCTGGCATGTATTGCCTTGGTTTTGTGTTTCCAGCTGACTCCATGTCTGCTCTGCCTGGGGTGGGAAAAATGCACTGTCTGTTTTCTTATGTTTTTTGGCAGCAGTACGTGGTCTTCTTCCCAGCTTTTGCTTCATGTGAACCTCTCCATACAAACACGCACCTGCCAGCTCTCCCCCAAACCTGAGACTATTACCAGTTAGGGATGTAGCAACACCTTCAGAAGGAAAGCTACGGATTGTCTCAAACCAATGGACAAAAATAGCTGAGCAGTTTCATTTTGTCTACTTTCTCCCCACCCAAAAAAAAGTGTTGGAACCATAATCCCTCCTGTTTTGGAGAAAGCTGTTTTCAAGCAGGCAGCAGAATTGAGCCTGGGGAGAGGAGACCCTCTGCGTCGGAGGTCTTATGGCCAAGTTGCACCACGTGCAGGGAGTGCAACATGGTTTGTGTCACTCTGTGGTGAGCTGAGGGGTTTGCTCTGGGTGTAATGAGAGTTTGAGAGAGAAGATGAGAGCTTCAGTTCAAATCTAGAGTCCTGAGCTTTCATAGACAGATCAGCTTTCTTCACCCTTCATGTCCTTAAGTTGGGTGGAATGGTTTGATTGTAGTAAATGGATGCCCATACTTACCATACAACTACTTCTGGGGCAGTCTGACCATAACTTCGACTTATACACTAGGGAAACCTCAGAAATGGTCACAACCATGCCTGAGATGAAAAGCAGCATGAAGACAGGTGGTGCTACAAGCAGAAGAAATGGCATTGCCATGAAAAGCAGATTAATCAGGGCAGTGATGGAGATAAATCTCTCACTTCCATTTTTGCATACAGATGTGATCCAGCATTTCTCTTCTTTCTGCTACTAGTTTACAATCTATAGCCCAGGTTATTCTAGTGTTTAATGTTTTTTCTTTACATGGAGGGTGCTTTGTAGTTGACTGACTTTGAGAGCATGAGTTTTTATATATATATATATATATATAAAAGCAAACTCTTTACCAATACTTCTCAAAAAGTGGTACAAAAATACAGTATAAAAACACAGCCTCCAGAGAGGCTGTAGTTGACTGACTTTGAGAGCATTTTTTGGAGCAGCTGAAAGTTTTGCAATGCTGGAAGATCTGGTAGATGCAGACCATCAAGTAGAGTACATGTGGCTGTCACAGGCTCAGGTTAGCCACAGGACTGATAATGGATCCCACTTTACCTAGAAAGGTACACACTTACCCCTGTCTGGAGAGAGAGAAGAGGGGTTCTAGAAACAAGCACGGATACATCTGCACACACAACAATAAAGACTGTACGTGCATTTAAATCTGCCCATCACTGCAAGTGATTCCAGAAAGAATACCTCTCTTCTGGTGAGGAAAAAAAGGACACACCTTTCCAGATGGAGATCAGGAGACTCAACATGAGCAAAAGGTCACCCTGAACTTCCAAATATGTGTGCATTTGTGTAACTGAGAGCCACCGAGTCTTACGATGGCTGATTTCACCTCCTAACCTACACCTGGAGGAAGTGTTTTCAGGTTTACATTCTAGCTCTTCCATTAAACACGTGTAATAAACACAGTCATAACTTGTAATGCAAGAATGCGCTGGAAAATAAAAATTTTAACTGCTATTCTCACTTTTCCCTCCCATCCATTTAAATATAATAGTGTTTTTTAAGCAACAACAACAAAAAGAAGAGAACGGGAAATATTTGGAGTTTTGGGCAACTTGTACGGCATGATTGTGTGTGTGGGAATGATACGGAAATTTTGATCTCTATTACTAGTTTGTTGCTGCTCTGGGAGGAAGCAACAACAACAAAAAACTGCCTGTAAGTACTTGTTGAAATAATGGCCCCATCAAACCAGATGTTGGCCAGATGAGCAGTCTTTTTGTATGTGTTCATGTTCCCCTTGCTAATATTTAATTTCTGCACAAAAATTAAACCTCACTTAGTGCCTGCCTACAAACTGGCAAGCCTCCAGATTATTAGGACATTTTAACACTCTTATGTTTTAAACAAAAAGCTCAAAAGCATTTTCTGTGCCTTTTTTTTTTTTTTTTTAGGGATGCCTAGGCAAATAAGAACAACAAATTCAAGGGGCCAAACTCGCTTGCGTTGGCTTATATGGATGGTGTTGCTGAGAAGAAAGTGTATGCTATACTTAGATGTCTCATGTAGAGCTATGGATGTGGGCTCATGCTCTGTGCAGGAGATGCCCGCTGAATTAAGTGTTAAGGCATCACTGAAAACTGTTGACTTGCTACCAATCTCATCCATTAAGTGGCTTGCAGTGAAATGTGGCAGCTAGTAAACTTTGGTTTCTCTTGCCAGAGAAACCTAAGTCCTACGCAGTAGCACAGAAAGCGTTTTTATGACCAAGACTTCACAAGTCAAAATACGAGGGTATGTTCCAAGGGTAAAAATGGAATGAGTCATTAAGTTCCTGAAAAGCAATATATTCACATGGGTTTAAATATGTTTACAAAGCAAGTCTTTCCCTCTGTCATGACTCTCTCCCATTATGAGAAGTTCAGAGTCCTTCTCTGACAGACAGTACAGCTGCCACATCTGGGAGATGAACTCAGTAAACCTGATGCAGCATCCCCTACTGTCTCACGAGTCTTTCTCCTGAGTGTGTCACAGCATGTGACACAAGATAACAAGGAAAATTTGTCCAAGGAAACATTATGTTCCTAGAGGTATTTTCTGGCTAGCATTATTGCATATTGATGGAAACTGAGGTTCTGATTCGTTGTGTGTATTTACATAACCGTGACAAGGTCAAAGTCAATGGAGTCAATGGTTTAATATTAGTGCATGGCCTTTGGGAGATAACCTTGAGACTTTGGGGGTCTAATTTTTTTTCCAAATAGTAGAGAACTTTCTGTTCAAATTATGGTGAACTGAAACTCTGATGCTTTCGTGTTACTTTACTGGAAATTAGGCAAAACACTAAAACAAGTACCTAAACACTAAAGCACTAACACATCTTCTCGGTTCTTCTGAACTTTTTGACAAATAATTATTGGGCCCAAACCAAAGCCTACACTAGGAAACTGTGCTAAATACTGTGAGAAGTTGCATTTTAAGTCCTATTCAAGCTAAGAATGGATCTAGTCTCTTAAACTAAGATCGTGAAGAACTATTAACCAAGGAAACATTCTACCACTCAGTTTTAGCAGACCTGTCAAGTGTCAGTAAACTGCCCTTTTATTCTTCATGGGTGGGGATGGTGTGGTGATCACATCAAGTCTTGATGCTGGCTCACCTGTTTGTTTATCTGAAAGTTCACAAACTCTGGCTGTGGGTATTGGCACACCCATAGGTCCCATTAGTACTAAATGAAGTGTTCCAGTGATACTTGGATGCCTAATGGCACTTACTAGGCTCATACCTGTGTGTTGCCTGTGGTGCTTTTCCAAATTGATGACAAAATTTCTGGATTTATCCACTCTACGTGAAAACTAGTCCTTCTCCATGGCCTAACTAGATGACAAACCCTTGCTCCTTAAGAGTTTTATATGTAAAGTAGAATAGCGCAGATTTAATATAGCATGTACTTTATTTTGAACAGACTCTACATTATAATGCAGCAGTGTAATAGAACTCCTCTGGTTGACAAACGCTTTAGTGTAAATGATTTAATTTACTAGCTGAAGCATGAGTCTACATATTATTGTACTGATCAGTCATTGCATACTAAAATAACTCATCCTTAATGTAATGATTTGGTATCCCTACAGAGAATTTGAGTCATCAGAAAGTCATTAGATACAGTAAAAAATGAAAATTACTATTACACAGCAGTAAACACTATTAACTGTTAGTTAAAACAGCATTTAATTTAGGAATGCAACAGTTTACAAATTTCTGCAGTTTACTTAGTTCTCATGTAATTGTGACTACAAAGCTAATGCTTCCAGCGTGACAGAAATATGGGATGGGGGGAAACATGACCAGCTATTTCATCTCAAAATGGAGCAACTACACATTGTTACAGTGCATGATGTTAACCTTTATCTTAACGGTTCAGCCATATGAAGTAGAAGCCATCACTGACTGTAGGGAAGGCGAGAAAGAACAGTATGGTTCCTTAAGGCATCCAGGCACTGAAGTGTCCCTCCGTGGTGGCAACGGTATATTATTTATCCTCCTGGGGTAAACGGAAAGTTTGCAAAGAAGTGTAAAGGAAAGTAGAACACAACAAAGTTCAGAGCTCTGTTACGGTCTTCAAGCTTAGCGAATCTAGCACTAGGCACCTGTGGTGGCTGGTTCGCATTGCTTCTAAGAAGCAAGTTAATGTTCTTAGGCAACGCTGAGGCTCCTGAATACCTCTTAATATGGGTGCACACCTTGTGTCCATGATCTGAATGCAAAATGAAGGGGTCCTATGCCTCTGGGAGTTTGATTTCACCAAAGGGGACATTTTGAGTAAGGCCATGGTAGATTTTACTGCCAGGGACAAAGTCTGAAAAAGAACCATTCAGTGTTTACATGTGATGTATAAGATTCACACAGGTTTAAAATCCTCCCGGTGCATCCAGCATGACGGACACTTCCACCGTCTCCTCTCATGCCTACAGCTAAATCTTATGACATTGCTGTAAACATGTATGAGTGTGGCTTGCTGGGACAATGTGTGGTGCATGGTGGGGAATGTTCACCAGGCTTTTACTCCCTGTTAGGTATAGGTCTAACACACATGTGGGGATGTAAGCACATATTTGCTCAGGGATGTATTTAGCCTAGTGTCAGTAGCAGTTGAAAGCCTGATGGATGTTTGCTTAGCAATAAAACACTCCTTTGAAGTATCATCTGTTTTTACACTTGTATAATTGAGGAACAGTTTCTACAGTAAAACAACATTTGCATTTATTTACGTTCTGGCCTATTGGTCCTGATGAACCTAGTGAGAAGTCACCCCTCCACCAAGAAGCAGTGGGGCTGGTACAAGGGGATATGTGGCTCAGTGGGCCCTTCCTCTTCATCATCTCGTTTTGCAGCTGAAGCCCCTAAACAGAGGGTTACCACTGTACCCACTCAACCAGCCAGTAGCTGCCTTACTTAAGGGAAGAGGAATCCCAAGCCACGCGTCATTTCTAAAGCTAGAGCTGTCACAACACTTCAAATATTTTTTTTTAACTAGTGTTAACAATTTTGCGAAGGTGCTTTCCTCTGGTACAGCTATACTCATTTCACATTTGGTTTTAATTGGAAATTAAAGGGCATTTGCAGTAGGTGAACGTAGTCAGTGCAAAATCACACACACTGGCAGACAAGGCCTACAATAAAGACCTCTCCTCTCCTCTCCTCTCCTCTCCTCTCCTCTCCTCTCCTCTCCTCTCCTCTCCTCTTTCCTTTTCCTTTTTCCTTTTCCTTTTTCCTTTTCCTTTTTCATTGCTTTTCATTTTTCATATGTGAAACTTGTGGCAAACCTTTGAATAGAAACCGTATCTCCCAAGTCCAGGATTATCTCCTTAACCACAGGGCTGTGGTTCCTTTAATGTTGTTTTCTTTTTGTCGCATACTGTTGTATAAATGTTGAGGGGCAGTTTTATTTCTTCTAACCATAATCCAGATAGGTTGCATAATGGACTGTCTTCTGCCATCCTGTAATTCAGTTGAAGTTGCTGGAATAACACCTGGGGTGATTCTGATCCTTCACTTTGCGTATGCATGCATATTCTTTGTGGGTTCTGTGTATCTATAAGCCCGCGAAGTATTGATTTGATATGTGGATGATCAAATGCATGTGCCTAGAGTTCACTGATAACATAGAATTATGAGAACTCTCTCATTTTCATGTGTCTAAATGAAGAATTGGCTGGAGGGACATTTTTTGTTGGTATCATACAAATGTCTGGTGATACTTTTCAGTTAGCAATAATTACATTACATCTGCTGTGTACATAACAGGAAACTAATTCCTCTTATGAAGCTACAGCACATGGATATAGATTTTGAGTTTTGTACTGTTACATTTACTAACCACATAATTGCATATTTAGTCCTATTAGACTAGATCCTGAAATGTTATGGTGCAGGGTATAATTACATCATTTACTCTTGAAGAAACCCTCAAGATATAATATAAATAATAGGATTGCAGATTCATAGAAATTAGAGATGGGAAAAGAGCCTATTAGGTCATCTGCAACCCAGTGAGAAAAATTATAAACAGTTTGCTGGAGTGTATCTTATCATAGGCATTAATTGCCCTTGTGCTAGAATTCCCCCAGATCCCTGCAGAAGAGCCGCTTACTGGCTTGGGAGAGGGACTATGAACCAGTGACTCTGCACTGGCTGACAGCTGCATAGGAGAACCAGCAAAAGTGGACCAATTTCCCTCCGTAGTGGAAAGTCTGCCCAGAAATCCATTTAAAAGTGTCTTCTCTTCACCAAAGGCATCAAATCTAGGGGCTGCATTGGTCACTGGCAAATGTAGGGATGAGGGCTGTTGTATGTCCTGGACTACTCCTCCTGTTTTTTTCCTCTATGTAGTTATTTAATTGAAGTGTAACTAGCAATTTTAAAGTAGCCATAAATATTAACAGCAGCTCTTATCTCAAATAGCTAGCTCCCCTTCAGCCCTTTTTTCTTCCACAATGGACAGCAGCCTTCTAAGAGGCACGAAGACTGGAGAGATGGCTGTGAAGAGACCCAGAAGCTGTCCAAGTAGTTTTTCAGTTTGGTACTCCTTTCCATCACTTTCTGCTCTCTCCTTGTAAGCACACCTCCATCCATCCTGCATTTCTCACTTACTGCTTTTCTTCTTCCTTCTTCTCCCTTCACTTTCTTGTCATTCTTAAAGAAGCTGGTTCTCCTTCTTCTTATCTCCTCCTCCCCTTCCTATGCACGGGAGAGACGAGAGTCAACAAAAGAGAGTGTGGGTAAAACCACCTTCTGAACATGCTCACCCACAGTGTACTTAGAGACGAGTAAAACGAAGGTAATTTTAATTGCACTTTTATGGCTTCAGCCAGCTTTGCTTTCATTAGTTCTTACCACGGGTACGTGAGGGAGAAGGTACTGCCACCATCCCTCTGCATCCTTCGTCAATGTCTCTAGATAGGTGTCGGATGATATATTTTTCAGTGCCATGGTCCCATGCTGTTTCTATTAGCTCTTGTGTGCTGTTAGTGGGTTTGTTACTTATGGCCTCTCCTTCCTATGGTAGGGATGAGTGTGAGCCTGGGGGTGCTCTGTGGCACCTGAGATGGTGGAAAATGGTTGTATCATGATGCAGCACCTTGGGGACATCCGCAGAGGCCACGTCTTGGCGAAACTAATCCTTTCCCCAGGACAAAACCAGTGGTGCACCAGGGGCTCTCATGGCGCACCCCTGTTCACCTCGACATGCCAGGGTGGTGGGGGGCTGATGATCCCCCTCCCTGTTTGTCCTCTGCAGGTCAAAGCCTGACATGCTGCAGAGCTTCGTGATTTCATTCACTTCGGGGATCTCCACTGTGGATCTGTCCCTTTCTTACTTGATGGTGAACCAGCGGCGCAACATTCCTGAAGGATGACTGCAGTGATGAGGCAATTAATTACAAAGCTGACTTAACTGCCTGCTCAGGTTTAAACAAGTTTACATCACTAACATTCCCCCAGTAATTGCTTTTAAAGGAGCAGAATGCCTGGGAAGCAAAAACCGTCAGGGCAGATGTGGCTGTGTGAAAGGCCAAGGGTGGCAGGCGCAGGGAAAGCTGGGAAGCAGCAAGGAAGGACTCAGTTCTCCATGAGCAGGTGACTTCATGGTTTTTGGTCAATGTCAATGGTTGCACTGCAAACCGGGGAGCTGATTCTGTGGAGAACAAGGTCTGGTTTGGTATGTCAAGCCGGGATGACACTCCTCAAAATCTCAGTAGACCTGGTATCATAACAATAACTGAGAACAACTGCAAAGATGCTTTAGGAGGACTGCTTCTTCCTGATGTCTTCCAGCCGTGAAGATCCAGATGAGTGTGACTTTCAAGAGCTCCATGGAGTCAAGAATCATCACCACTAATAATGCATGACTACATGCAAACATGGAAACATGCAGGTGCCCCTCACTGTGGCATTCACCTCTTTTAGTATTACTGACCTTTTTGCTGCCACAAAATAGTTTAGACTGAAATGCATGATGGAGTCTGTTAATAGTGATCTTTTACAAGAAAGGAGCAGGAGCAAAATGTACTAATAAGAGTAAATGCATTTGGAGGCAGAGGAAGCATGGGAAAGGGCATTTTTAAACAATTTTATGCCATTGTAACCAGTACCTTCAGCTGCCATCCTTTGGTCTTTCTAACCTGTGCTGAAAGCTTGCCTTTAATTAGTGTTTCTGTGGAGCCTTTACAACACTAAGTAAGGCCTCTTTAGCCTGCAGAAGTTGATAACTTCACTGAGAGCTGCATGTCTGCATCTGAGCAAAGTTAGGCCCCTGTAAAGAAAATAAAATCACTTTGCACCAGCATCTACCCTTAGTGATTTTCAGAGATGGACTAACAAGAGTGGATTAAAGAGGTGGACTAAAGAGAGTTGTTCCAGATATCCAAATGTAAAAAAAAGCGAGTTAAGTCCATGCCATCCATTAAGATTAGAATGCACTGTAGTTCTGATCTAAGGCTGTGTTTTCATTTAAACCCTATCCATAGATTTACTTAGTAAACACCAGTGAAAATTAATTTACATTCTAAAATCTATTAATTTAATCATACTCATTATATAAGTCAACCAATAAATGACAAGTAAAGCAAGCAGAGCGAAACAACAAAATGAGCTAACCAATCTAACTTAAATAATGACAAACACTGCAATCTGTAACAAAAAAATCATGCAAGTTAAGACTTTAACAGCATTTGCCATTTCATTCAATAAACATACAATGCATCTCAATCTACTAGGTCTTTCAGACTTGGTGTGATGAAAGTGTGGGATGAAAAAAACCAAGTCCTTACGGGCAATACAGAACCACACAACGAAAGGCTGGATAAAATCTTTCCCATTTGTTCAGTTCTATGGAAGGAGGAACTAGAAGAGCCGCTGGGTAGAAAATGTGTGTTTCTCCGAGGCAGAGGGATGGCAGAACCACGGGGCCAGGGAATGAGTCCAGACATGACGTGTCAACACCTTGATATGGAGGATACCGTGTTGCTGTTATGGTCCAGGAGACTGGAAGAGCAGCTCTTTCAAAGCTCTGCAGCCTGCCTGCAGGAAGGAACATCTCTGCCATGCTTTCAAATGCAGACATAAACTGGGAGATTTCACCCCAGAGAAAGCACAATCTGGTACTTAGGGCTGAGGATGAGACATTAGTAGATGTGGATTTTGGTCCTTCTACCTGTTGAATCTCTTTCTGATTACAACTGTCACTAGGCTAAAGCTTTTTCTAGAGCCTAAACTTAGTTGCAGAGCTAGTGGTTTTGTTGCTACCACTCCAGAGAAGTAAAAGTGGCTGTTACTGCACAACAAAGGTAGCAGTGTTAGTAGCGAGGACATGGGTCAGATAGGACTGGAGGACCTTGCCTCTTTTGAAGAAACTCTCTGACGGTGGAGTGACTTGCGTGAAAGAACAACAAGAGTTTATAGTTAACACTTATGTATATTTAAAGACCATACCTTTCAAACCCACCAGATTGCTGTTGTCTGCTGCTCACTCCAGCCCTGCTTCCCAAAGCAGTGGTGACCCCTTTGGCCTCTGCAGGCAACTCCACATCCTTAAACAGAAGCATCAGCTCCATGTGTCATAGACAAGGCATAGTCCATAGTGCATCCACTGATGATTAAGAAACGGACTTTACTTCAGAAACAGACTTTGCTTCCAAGGGTTATACAATCCTTGCACTTCTTTCTAGATCTGTGTCTATGGTTTAGAGAATTTCTCATTATTTCTCTCTGAGCCTCTCACTCCAGTTTCCTTCTGTTTCTAAAAACCAAACAAGTCCTGAGTGCTATGACTCCTCCCTGAGGGAGGAGATTTATTGTTTTGGCGAGTACCACCCACTGGCCAGGCACTTGCATAGGTCAGTTCCTAAGTGGTAAAGCCTATAAATAAGTTTGTTTAGAGACTTGGTGATGCCTCTGGGAAAATTTACTCCAACACATCTGAGTAGAGGTAGCTCCAGGCCTATGCCTCTCCCATTCCTTTTATTTTTAGAGACTTATTCCTAAGAACAGTAGACTTTTTTCTTGGGGCCATATTTTTTAAAGTGGTCCTATCTCTGCCTCCAAGTGTGAAACTATAATAACAACAACAACAACAACAACAACTACTACTGATGATGATAAGAGTAATACATTTCACTTACGTGTTCCTCATTGCTATGATTTGCATTACATCAGAAATGTACAATAGGGGCTCCCGGCCAAGCAGATAACCAGTGTTGACCTGAAGAAGTTATGCTCCAAGACATAAGCAAGCTCCAAATAAAAATACACATGCAAAATTATATACACTCGCATATATAGACTCAATCTGATTCATCCAAAGAGATGAAAGAAGTTGGCAAACAGCAATTAACTAATTTTCATGCAATAGATAAGCATCATCTTTCTATCTGATGGATGAGCAAGACAAGTTAAATGACTTGCCCAAGGTTACACAATGCATCAGGGCAGAGCTTGGAAGCAGTATAAAGGAGTCCTCATTCCCTGATCTAACCTTCCTTCTCTTGACTTTCATCTGAATTTTCAGTGTACAGAAGAACACACTTTCAGAAATGTGCATGCACATATACATACCCTTGTAAACCTGAAAGATAAAAGGACATTAAGGTTGGGCTCTAACTGCATACGGTTAGCAAACTCCCCTTGAAGATCTGTACGTTCTCCACAGTCTCTTAGCTTGCTTAGTTTAAAAGGCTGGAGCCAGTTAGAATTTGATTTTGTATAATAATTTTTTTATTCCAACATAAGTTAGATCTATGCCTCTCTTGATGTTATAATTCTGTTTTAACATCACTGGATTTTAATTTTGGGTAAAGAAGAAGTAAGTGAACCAGTGAACTGCAAAGGGATGGTTTTCTAAACAACAGAGAGATTTAAGCCCCTTCCCTTTTTTGGTGTCTACCTGAGAGGGAAGTACTCACTAATTATCTCATAGCAGTAAATTAAAGAGAATTCTCTCACTTCCACGCTATTATCTACTCAAAGATCTTTAAGGATATTATGCACTATTTCTGTATGACAGCACTGCTATAAAGGTATATGGGGATTCTCCACATTTTAGAGAGGAAAAAATTATAGAAGGAAATTTGAAGGCCTGCTTGTTAGAAACACTGCTAGGTGAATGATATGTGTGGTTGTAAAGAGCCAGGCATATAAATGTAATGGTCCACTTCCAGGGACAAATTGGAATATGCATATAAGGCAAACTATTGTACCCAATAGCTGTGAAATTTAATATCATCCAAGAAAGTGAGCTACCCAAGATCTCAAAGGAAATCTGTGGCAGAATCGGGAAGGCATCCCGCTCTTGTTCTTGAGCCACAAAACCACTCTCCCCTTTGAACCTCCAATCAGTCTTTTCTTTGATTTAAGGTTGACTGAGATGAGCTGATTAAGTTTCCATGTATCATCTGGAAGCTTCAGAAGAGGCTTGTTTTGCTAGACATTCCCATCAGCCCCCATAGTTTCAGGCCTTTTGATTATAAAATGCTTTTTACGTTAGTCTTCATGGAAACTCCCTTTTTCTTTTGTTTTAATCATTTACAAGCTGGAGCCTTGCCAATTTATGTAACACGGTCTCATCCTACTCATTATTTCATCATACTCCTGCCAGATCTTTATTAAACATATTTCTTCTCCCCCTTTAGTAAAAAAGGGATGGGTGCCTGGGAACCTGGATATGCAAAATGACTGGGAATTCAGATTTTTTTCTCTCTGGGTTTTTCACACTCTTTCATTCCAGACTTAGAAATATCAGTGAAAAGGGTTATCTTCCCCAGTTGTGGGAGAGCAGTGCCTGTCAAGTTTGAGTGGCTTATTAATGAGAGGGTCTCCTGAACTCCATGGTTCCCACTAAGAGGGAGCCAAGTCACAGACTTTGAGATCTTATTCATGATCCTACCACACACAAAATCTGTACAATTTGCTCTATAGGTCAATGGAGCAGGATTTTATCTTTCCTAAATACCTCCCAAGTCTAAATACCTCCCAAGCCTAAATACCTCCCAAGCCTTTTGTACCTGCAATTCAAGTGCTCTTGGTTTTCTCATCTCCTTTCACTGCTTTGGTGCTTTCCTTTCCTTCCCATCTAATCTCTTATTTTTATGGCGCATGCCTTGCTAACTGAAGAAGCTATATAACTCCCTGTGATTTTTCACCACCCACATTAACCCATTTGAATGCCGTGAGTACAAGATCTATAATGTGATACTGAGAACCATGCCCAAGACATCCTCAAGAGACATAGCGGTGCTCTTGTCTTGGCCGGACAGTTCAGTGAGCAAGTGCCCTGGACACAGCTGAATTCTGTTGGTGAACCTTGGCCATAGTGGTTGTTCATCTGTAAGGATTTGTTAGAGTACTCCTTTTCTCTTACAAAGACCCATCTTGTGAGAAAACTGTCACAGGAAGTTAGGCCATGGCTGTAGGCTGTGTTGCTCGTACTTGATAAAGCTACACTTCTCTTTTGGGTTTTTTTTTTTCAGTCTCAACCAAAGCCATTGAGAAACATGTGATTCCATACACTGTGGAGCAATTCCCATATCAGCAACTTCCTGATGATTGTATTCTTGAGCAGATCACAGGTCCCAGTCTGCCCTTCTAACTGCCCCACGATCCTTTCTGTTCAAAGCCAAACATATGTGGCTGCCATGGGGTCCTGTAACAACTCCCTGCTGACAGCTGCTGGCAAGTGGTGGGCCCACTAGCCTTTCCCAGACATTTTTGTCTTCTCTGGCCCTTGCCCACGAGAAGCTTTTTCCCCTTGTCCTTGCCTCCCATGGGCATAAACTGTTTCACTTGTTCCCAGGATGAGAGGTTTCTGATGTATTTTGCATATATTTTGAAGCACAAGCTTTTGTACCGTCACACTAATTTGTGGTCTCCTATGCGTGTGAGGCTCTCCTTACCTCCAGTGGTTTTCCTAACTTTTTATTGATGATAGCTGTGAGCTTTTTGTGGTTTGAAAGGAATAGGGACTCCCATTACTTCAACTTTCTGCTGTGCTGCAGTTTAACAAGCAACTCGCACAAACTTTTTTGCCTCACTTGATGGACACCATTCTGGTGTTCAGAAGGGGATCTGGCATCAGAGAATCCAACCATGCCTTATTAATGTTGCTGTTGACTGCACGTTGTATGAGATCTTCTGGAAAAACATGCAGTGTCTATGTATAGCACAGCATGGTGCGGTACTTGTGCCACTGGAAATGTGCTGTCAGCTGAGATAAGGATCCTGGGTCAGTGTTTCAGGGGTATTCTCCTCATGATACACCCCCTCCCCAACCCTCACACATGGCTTGTTTCAGTGCATTTCAAGTACAAACATGACTGTTCTTCAGAAGCACTTTATGAGCCTCGAGGGTAAGTCATCCCTGGCAGGGATGATTTAGCAGTATGTCTTTGAGAAGGTGAACTCCAGCAGAAGCAGAGAAATCACCCCAAAACATCTCACAAAGGTGGTGGTAGACCTTTTAATGCAGATCCCGAGAGCCTTTTCTTGCCCGTTTCCAGCACAGCCCTAGGCAGAACTAAGGGATTCACTTTAGGTCTCTAAACCCCACATTGTACTGGAAACTTGTAAAAATAATATGACGTGTGTTATGTGCTGAGAGTAAACACCCGTCACTGCCAATTGAAAGCATCAAAACTTGGATACCTGGACTACATTCAGGAGAACAGGGAAGGCTCATGTTTAGCCTGAACTGCAGGAAGGCAATGGGGCGACTGTGCCAAAAAAACATGAATACGTGCTTATATCCTAACAGAGACGTGGACAAAACTATCTGAAAGACCTTTGGCTACAAGGAAGTGCTCAGTGGAGGTGGAAAATGATGCCAGCAGGCCAGCGAGAGCTGCGAACAAAAATTCAATTAAAATACAATTGGCATACCCAAAGGTCTGTAAAGAAACACAGGTCAATTGGCTGGAGGGAGGTGAGTGAATGTAAGGCCCCAGTTTTGTCAGAAACTGTGCTGAGATTATATTCAAACCGGTATGATGTCAGACTTGGCTTCTGTTTCAGTTCAGGAATGGCTCAAAAAATAGGAAAATATATTGGGATAGCAAACATACCACTGTTCTTCGCTTTTTCTTGCCTTCTACTTGGCTCTACAGTAATTGCTGAATCTATGCTCCAATTTTGTCTTAATTCATGGAATTAATGGTGCAGAAAATGTGAATTTTTTGGGATATGCAGCAAACTTAGGTAGGAAGTAACTTTTTCAGGAGTTCTTGTTCTTCCAGGGTTATTTGTTATTTTGGCTCAGACCTGATATTAATGTTGCTTGTGGCTTTACTGTCTTCAAAGTACTTTGCAAATAGGAATCCCAATACTGAACTGTGGGATGGAAATACCTTTCAGCGATCTCAGTGTCTGAGAGGGGAGGAACATAAAGACTGCCCTCACAGTTTAAGTTTTCAGTGATGGTTTTTAATTTTTGGTGCTCAGCTTTTGGACGCCAAGCTCACAGGCCAGCTCTTTTGCTGTACAGAGCAACCACAAGAGCCACTGAGTTTCTACCAGGATGCTGAGTGTGGTGTCCTGTTATGAACACAGCCTATTTATTAAAGCTGAGCAGGTTCTAAATAAGAGTATTTTATAGGATATATTTGAATATTTAAGCCTATATGACTTCTCCAAACTAATGTTGAGAGTCAGTTTTCCTTCCTCATATGGTCTCATGAGGAACTGGCAGACAGCCCTGGGAGAGGGACAGGAGTGGGATGATCAAACCCTAGGTTTGCAGGGGCAACAAGGCACAGGAAAGCCTGCTGGGAGAAGCATGGAAGCCCCGGCGCATGGGTAAGGAACAGCAGTTGCATGGGCAAAGCTGCGAGGAGGGTGTTTTCCCAAGCCAGCTTTGCATTGGCCAGTTTATCAAACTGAATCAAATTGCTTCCAGCACAGCCTTAGAGGAGAAGTGCTTGTTTGAATGGGGAGACACCTCGAAGCGAGACCTTGGTACTATGGAGCTGGGCATATTTTAGCTAGAAACTTGTCCTGAAGCCACAGCCCCAGTTTGTCCTGTCCCCTTTGCTGTAGCATCCCAGAGCTTATGATCCCAGTGCAGGCTTGGTGCTTGCTCTTTGCCAAGTGGTAGTCTGCAAAAAATTACCTTGTAATTTTAATACATATATCTTTGTTTCACAGCAGGGCTCTAGAGGTTTGTAGCCACCTTTCAGGAGGCTCCAAATCAAGTTGTAGTTGTCAGTTACGCTATGCAATGGAGCAGCACTCACACAAAACCAACATGGCAGCTGGTGCTGGGGTTTCATGGACACATAACAGCCTAAATGCCAAAAAGATGAGGGGAAAAAAAAATCTATTTGAGCAATTTTTTCCTCTCTATAGGAACTTAGTCTGTCAGCAGCACAAACACTTGCAATCATGCACTTCCTAGGATGCATGTGCTATCGAAAAGGGAGGTGTTAATTGCCGTGCTAATTACAACATGATTGCTTTGCACTTGTTTTGCACTTGCAGGTGATTAAATTTTTAACGAAGCATATTACTTGGCACTGTTAGCACAGTTAACACATTTCTCTCTCTCTTTCCTCCCCCCTCCCTCTCTTTCTTTTTTTATGCCTTGGGATAAGTCCCGCGCCGCAGACCCTTCGCTGGCTGCGACGTGCTGTTGTGCTTGGAACAAGCCTCTATTTCGGCTGTTGGTTGCTCTACCCCGGCTTCCCACTCAGAAAGAGCAGCAGCCTGTTATCATCAGGCTCAGCACGACAGCGCTGGCCAGATGCGAACGCAGAACCCACCAAGGTATTAGCTAAAAATTAGGCAAGGCTGCTGATGCCAGTCTCCCAGATTTCATTTAAAAACCATGCCAGCTCGAGCCAGTCAGGCGGCAGCGGCGGAGGGTGTGCGGGAAGGTGGAGAAATGACAGCAAGTTCCCCGTGATTTATTTCTGCTTTGCCGAGCGGGTTCCCAGCTGAATGGAGAGCAGGGAAAACTTGCATCTGTTCAACGGGCAGGCTCGCATCTCTCCAATAAGGCAGCAATTACACGGCCCAGCGAGGCTGCGTGACCAAAGGAAAGCTGGGTGAACCAGCCTGTCAGATTTATTGACAGGCATAGACAGCTTTACCTTTCTGGCTGCTTCCTTTGCCTGCAAACTTGTTGATTCTGATAGGTTTGAGCTCATCAGTCCCAAATGGATGACGATCTTTTCTTGGTGGATGTCTAGCCTGGTGGATTGCTTTTGAATTGCTCAGCTCCATCAGTCTTTGCCTTTGGAGACTGCCCGGTCTATTTGTTACAGCAATGGAAACTTTTTGAGGCTTTTTGGGTCAGGATGTATGCATGGACTGGATAGTTGCTGGTATTATACATAAAAAAGGGGTGTGATCTAGTCCAGGAAAAGGCTCCTTACAAGAAGAGGCCAAAAGGTCCCTACTGGTTTTGTTTAGGGATGATATAAGTAAAAGCAGGGAAACTGGATGGACAATGAGAAATACTGAAAAGGTTAGAAAAGATGAGCTCATTTGGCCAGTTTTTTTTTAAATTCATGAGCAAGAGTCACTCAATAAGGAAGCACGAAAGGAAAAAAGATTTGAAGCCAATAAGGAAATATTTTTAGACAACACTTAATTAACCCTGGGAACTTATTGCCACAAAATACCACTGAGCGCAAGAAATTAGCAGGATCCAAAATGGACTAGACGTTTGTATGGATAATGAGAACTACATTAGACTAGATTAAAAAAAAAATATAAGGGATGCAAACTCTCATGCTTCATGGCATTGGGAAACAGCTAACTGATAAGGAGCAAGAAAAAACTTCCCCTATGGGCAGATCATCCCATGATGGTTCATTTAGGGTATTTCTTGTTCTTGATCAGGCAGCTGATCTTGGCCGCTGGCAGGGATGGGCACCGAGCGGGGCAGAACAATGCCTTGATCCTGCACTCGGCCATTCCTTTGTTCCCATTCGGCATGGTTCTGCACACGGGCTAGGCCAGGGATACCTTTTACAAATAAAAAGAGGGAAACCAAAGAGATTACAAGCAGACTACGTGAATACTCCTGACATAAATCTTTGCCTCTTGCGCACACACACACCCAGTGAATTAATAGGAACAAAGGAAAAAAGTCATTGCTGGGATTGTTTACATAATATGAATTAAAAAGCGCCTGGGAACACCTTCAGCATGAATGACCTGAATTTATTTTGACTAAATTCTTGTGAACCTTTTTTAAGCGCGTGTGCTAAATTTTACCGTGTCCAGGCACATACAAGTATACCTTGCTGAGGAGTGAAATCCTGAAGGATTTGGGATAGCAGGTCCGATTCCCAGGGACCTGGGAAATAAGACTGAGGGATGGCACCCACAGTGGCAGACAGCCCTGTGCCCTGTAGCCGATTTGTTTCTAGCATTAAGTGTTGAAATAAAATGTTGGCTTATAAATTGCTGCGAGGTGATAGCTTTACCATACTGTAATGACTTGGCAAGTTCAGTCTAGAAGTTCACGGGCACTGACCCTTACATATTAAATATTGATAATGTAAATAGATTCGTCCATTGGCATTAAGGGGCCAAACTTAAGTACCTAAGTCTCACACTTTTTGTGCCATGTAATTGTTCATGTGCCGCTGTTTACACAGTTGGAGGACTAACAGGCCAAGGGGGAGTGAAAATGACAATGGGAATATGTTTTCCGCAAAGCCGAAGAGTTTGCATTAACAATTTAGGATGCTGGCGAGGCTCTCTTTAATGTTTCATGAATTCTTTTGGTCCACAAATCACAAGCCTTCACCTTTCCCACCATTTTGGCCACATGGCCCCGCAGGCAGCTCCGTCAGGCAGGAGCAAAAGGCCAGCGCGGGAGAAAACCCTGCGTGCCCGAGCCCTGCCCAAGGGGAGGCTGTGTGTCCCCTCGGCAGGGGCTGAAGATGTGGGGAGTAAAGGGGACAGCTGCAAAGCCCTGGGGACTCCAGCAAAATGTCTTCAACTGCAAAAGTGGTTTGTGCTTGAATTTTCTGTGCCAACTTTAATAGATGTGAATTGATATAGCTTTTAACTGGCAGGTTTCATTATCTGCAATTTCATTAAGAGCGATATCTGCTAAAGGACCACTGACTGTTTTTTTTATTTTTGCTTAATGTGTTCAATTATATCCATAGCAAACCTTGCCATTCCCCTCCCCCCAAACTTCATATTCTAGTCTATTATTCACTGTCTGTCTGGCCCCCATCGTGCTTTCACTGCAGATGTCATAACAGAAAAGAGATGAACAGGCAGCTCTTACTTCCCGATAAATTAATGTGCTGCAGTCTAATCCATATCCCAAATGATAAAGTTAACAACAGTTTGCAAGCCTGTCACATAATCTAAAAAATTCAGATGGATATTTTTCCCCCTCGTGTGGGAGGAAAAAGCTGTTTCGGGGATGAGCAGTTATTAATACGTTTAAGCTGCAGCAGAATGTCATAGAAATGGCACAATTAATTCATCCGCCGCCTCAATCCAGTGGTGAAGCACTTTTATTGGGAGCAACCTGTTCAGCAGGCTGCCGGCTGCAGCACGGTTCCCGGGGCTGCTGCAGCCCGTCCTCCCTCCTTCAGCTGCTTGCTCCAGCTGGGCTCAGGGCCCTGCTCAGCTGCCAGCCTTTCGGGGCGAATTTCTGCCGCACTCTTCGGGGTCAGTCACCTGCAGCTCTCCCACACTCCCCAGCATGTGGTTACTGGGATGTGGAAATGGGGGCTCGGCAAGGCCTGCTCTAAATCTGCCATGCTGCTCCAGAAACCACTGTGTGTGGCAGCCTCAGCGGCACGAGTCCGTTTGCAAGGGACAAATTAATTTGCGGACTCGAATGATAGATATCCCCAGATCTGCCGCTGTGCTTCAAGCGAGGAGGGATGCACTTCCCGGCGTCTGCCTGCTGTGTGGTTTCACTGGGAAAAATGGTGCCCAGAGCCCCTCTGTTCACACAGAGCTGCTCAGGTACATGGGATGAGAGTCCAAGGGATGGATTCTCAGCCGAGGGGAGCTGGATTAGCTTCTTAAAAATTCATGGAGCCAAGCCAGTTTATACCAGCTGATGATCACTGTACAAGTGCCTGTGGGAGCTAAATGTGCAAAAAGAGTTTGTTTGGATAAACTCTTAAAAAATAGGAAATTACCCTAATTTCTCGATCTGTAATTCTTACAATAAGAACGTTTCCTGCAAGATTGTCCCTGTGTCTTTCTCCAGCTGTACCAGATAAAATGGGGAAAGGCTTTTATCTTAGTATTTTTTTTGGTGATTTTAACCACAATGCAGGTGGGCAGAGGAGTAAGGGAAAAAGAATAAAGGCAATAATGAAAACTTCACAAGATTTCTGTGCTGCAAAGTCGTCATCTGAGGTATAATGGCATGGAAAGAGCACCAGGGACAGAAAAATCTTTATATCAAAGCTAAGTTGCATATCCTTGATTTCAGTGCTTCATTTTGCTCTTCTTGCCAGTTCTATGGTTTTGCTTTTTTTTTTTTTCTCCGATGGTAGGCATGGCTGACATGAGAGTTAGATCTAAAGTTTGCATTGCTGATATTACACCATAGCTCCATTTACTTCAACCTGCAACCTCACTTTGAAATCTGGGCCAAGGACATTTTCAAGGTGCAGATATGTGATGGGTAAGGAGAAAGGGAAGGTGGTCGGCATTGGGGTGTTAGCTGCAGTTACTGAGCTGGTGGACTGAGAAAACCAGAAGAAAATGAGACGGCAGAGTGCTCCAGAACTCCCTTGGGAAGCTGGAGGAGTACCGCAGTGAGTGAGCAGGCATGCTGTGCTGCCAAATGTGTGGGCAGTGTGAGCCAAAGCATCCTCCTTCAGCCCTGCCTGAGGTTCTTTCTTTGCTTCAGAGTCACCTTTGCTGGATGTGGGGAAGGTAAGGCCATGCACAGGCTCTACCCTTCTGGCTCCCATTTTGGACGGCTGGTGTCAGTGCTATCCTCATGCTTCCCCAGCACGGGAGTTTCCACCCAAAAAGTGGATGGGAGGCAGAGTTGGAGGGGCTTGGATGTTCATTAAGCAAAGTGCTACCCATGAATGACCAACAAATGTCTCCCTCACTCAGAGCAGAATGAATTCAAGAGGGGCTGAGCAAGTATAAATGCAGAAAACACCTCACCACTATGGGACACACACCTAAATTTAATACAATGAAAACCACAGGTGCCGACTTTAATGACGTTTCTCTCTTTATGAGACACAGCCAGAGGCAACCCGTGGTTCAGGAGTATGATGGTCCCTGGACAAGGACCATGCAAGCAGCCCCTTTTCCTCTTGGGTGGTTTTGATGCCAAATAGGGGACAGCAAAGCTTATTCCTGAGGCTGACCTATTTCTGTGGAGCAGCTGCGAGCTAGGGTAATAATCCACTTATCTGGTGAGAAACCCACAGCAGCACTTTACAGGCAGGCACTGTCTCGCAGAGCTCTGGTTCAGCTGCCCACGGGTGGGTGCTGATGGTGCCCCCAGCGACTCCCCATCAGCTGCCTGCAGTACCCTAAAAGAAGGTCTGTCTGAAAGATGGGGTGGTGTGAACGACTGAAGCCTTTGCTTGGAATTTTACCTGGTGGTGACTTTTACAGAAAGCCTTACAAATACCCAGGACTGCAAAACTAATAAAAACTAGAATATAGCATGATATCATGGCGAAAACTGTTGTTAAAACATTTTCAGAGCGTGACAATGTCTCTACCAAGGAGTCATCCAAAAGAGCATTTTCCGATGCCTTGCAGTGTGAAGATGGCAATGGCTGAGGGGTGAGGGTGTCTGCAAAGGCACACTTTGCAGCCTGGCTAGGTGGAGGGTGGTGAGCACAGGCCAGCCCTTGTGCCCAAATGCTGCTGACCAGCTGCAGTGACATCACCAGGTCTGGTGTCATGCCAGAAACATGATGCTGACAGGTGAGATCTCTGCAGCTCCATACAAAGCCACTTAGCTCTTTGGCCAGGTGCCGCCATGCTGTATTGCTGTCTTGGTTGGTTTCCTCACAAACTTCACCTTAGGGATGCTTCTGAAGGTAACCGTTCTTCCTAATTTAGGACCCGGGAGGGAGAGTGGCAAGGTAGAGACCCATGGTTAATGTGCTGCTGGAGGCTGCGGTGGGTAAGCTGTTCCCTACAGACCAGGGCACGCATGCAAGCAAGGGACCTGCTCAAGCCTACCAAGAGATCTCATTGCTACCACCACATAACTTGCGTCGGTTCCCACATATTAGCAAATCTTTCCCATATCAGGAATGAGGCAACTCTCACTCACCCAGTTAGCCGTGTCTTCCAAGAGCCTTCCAGGCAAAGAGCGGGGCTCTCCACTGAGCAGGCCTGTACTATTTGAATATTTTTGTTGAGCTTTCCCTGTCTAAAAATTACCTTACCCCAGGGGACTCCTGCGCCTGAGGGACTGCATAGCGTTCTGCTAGGCACGCCAGTTGAGTGTTGGCAGAGGGTTAAGACTAACTCCTCTTGTGAGTTTGGTGACCTACAAAGGTGTATCTGACGAAAGTGTGGAGTGCATTATATTTTATATTTCAAGTCTCATATTACGATTTATTCAGGACACACTTCTATCTCTTCCCCATCTTTTGTAAAAGGCAACCTGACAATGGTCATAGAGTATGAAAATGTCACAGGTTCTGGCCATGCACATTTCACTAAGTACTTTGGAGTGAAGACATTCCCAGACTGCCTGGGAATCATCTCACATAGACCAGCTGATCTTCAGCTCCATCCCTCTTGCCCAAATGAATCCTTTCAAGCATTGTGGGACCTGTTAGGCAAGGAAAAGCGCTCTGATGCCTTTTCCCTTCCTGTGATACAGCATTTCTCCCTTTTAGAAAGAAGTGGAGTGGGATACTACACAGGCCACCTAGGTCATTAGGGTATTAGTATTTTGTGGTATGATAATTTCCTGTACGTTTGTATAACATGAGTTTGGTGGTGTTGGATTTTCTCAATGTTCTTAATAATAATAATAATAATAATAACAACAACAACAATAATAATAACAATAATAATAATAATAATAATTTTAAAATGTCCTCTGTTCCCCTCTGCATCCTTGTTTGTGGATGGCATTACAGTTTGGTAAATCTCAGTATTTAGAACGGATCCAGTTGTTAGGGCTGAAATTGCGAACACCAAAACAAAGCTGACTGCTTCAGACAGCTGATGAGTCAGCAATGGCCTAAGATAAAAAGCTACAGGTTGTGAGACTGGTGGGAAAATACTACATGTAGGATCCAAAACTGCTGAATGCAAGTGCATTAAATAATCAGCCATTGTGAGAATTTCATAAAGATGGGCCTGTTGCAAAAGAAAGGTTGCTTTGGTGTTTGTTGTTTGCATAGAAATACTTTATGAATACAAAACACAGTTAAACAAATAGTTCCATGAGCACCAGAAGGAAGCCTGGTTTCCAATAGCTCCTTCCTGTGTGGATTCTCTGCTGCCTGAGAGACATCTCACTAGCTTTGCCCTCAGTTGACACTAGTAAGTCCTTGCATCTTCCTGTCCATCTCTTTTCATAAAACTTATAGGGACATTTTTATTCTACCTCTCTGTTGTGCTTGGCTGAACTCAGGCATCAGGTTCAAAAGCGACTGAGCAAGGTGAGGGGACAGATAGGTCTAGCCATGGTGTACCCCCATGTGTCCCTAGGAAATCAGAGCCATTGACTGGCCATTGCTGGGGACTCCCTTACCAGACTTTACTGTTGCTACTCCGTGCCACAGCTCTGCACTTTTCTGTGCCATCCCAGTGCAAGCAGGGTGTTTGGTGCTGAGGAAAGCTTACAACATGCCCCTGGCCTGTTGTTGCATGTAAAGTGAACCTGTCTTTGTATGCCCAGGGTGTTCATACTGTCAACATTTCTGAGATGTTTGGAAAAGTCTGCAGTGTGGAGGCTAGCCCAGAGATAGGTATGCCTTTAGGTCAATTTTTCAGGAGCATTGGGTGATATTTCCACCCCCTGCATCTCCCACCGAGGACTGACCAGCAGTCACAGTGCAGATATTACCCAGGGGATTTGGCCTGGCTGCCCTTTTGTCGGCAGGACCCCCATGCAGAAGAACCTTTCTGTAACAAATTCACATCATGCTCCAGCAGAGGAGAAAGAAGTAGGTTTCCTTTGTTCCTTGAAGCCAATAGGAGGGGCATACCTACATCAGAGGACAAATCCATTTTGCGAGCTGTCTGCAGGGTACTCCTCCAAATGCAGGAGGCTGCTGAGCTATGGAGGTTCTTCATCTGCAGCAGCCCTGGAGGAGCCCTCAGAGGTCCTCTGGGGGCTCTGAAGGCTGTCTAGATTTCCCAGGATGTGAACTGAGGAAGATAAGCTGGCCTTTTAATCTTATTTTTTAATTAAAGAGGTTGATAACATAAGGTATTCTGATTGCTGGTGATGAGTTTTGGGCCAGTAAAAGACTGGATTCAAATTTGAGTCCTTTATAGCTCAGACCTCTCTTTCTGGTCTCTGAAACACCACACACATTTTTATTTCTCACTTTCTTCAGGCACATAAAAGCATTTCTGCAACACAGCAAGTACAATGTGATGAGACCACATTGTTTCATCAGATGGAAACCTGTGTAATCTCAAGTGATCCCTGCTGAAGTTAAAATAGACAAAGAAAAATATCATTTTCGTTAACTTGTGAATATATACATGCTTTACAATGGTAGTTTCAGTTTGGAAGCGAGTGCCATCTGCAGTGTAGGGGCATCTTGTTAGCAGATGTTATTTGTCTGAGATGCTGATCTTCTTCTAATGGCAGTATTTTTTTTTTTTTTTTTTACATTTGCAAGACACTGAACAAATGTAAAGACATGGCTACTACTCTGCAAGCAACAAATTGTTTTATAGTTGAAAATGCTGTACAAAGGTGAATTACTATTCCTTGTTCGCAGACAGATTTGCCCACAGAAGTGTGTGGTGGCAAGGTGGTATTTGGAACCGGTCGATATAAGTAGCTATTTCATAGTATTCTAGAAAATTCATGAATGCAAAGCATATAGATAAAATCCCACTCTGTGTGGGTGGGTTTGTTGAACAAAGTTGTCAGATGTTTGTTAAAAGGAAATAACACTTGTATAGCAGGTTTTCACAGATGTAGTGTGTGAAAATTGTTATTAAAACATTTCTAATACATCACCAACAGAATAAATAGGGTGTAAGTGATTTGTGAAATTATTATTTTCTGGCCAAAAAACAAAGAATGTCAGAATTTGAATTTAGCTGTTTACATGGTTTTCCTTCTGCGAGACTTCTAGGTTGTCCACTGTAAAGAAAAATATTTCAAGATGTTTGTCTCGATAGCTGAGTGCCCTAATCCAGGGAAGTAAATAACAACCCCCCGCAATGATCTGGGACCACCGTGGTCACTCCTGATTGAAATTGGTTCTGTCTGTTTCCACTTTGCTGTGGCAGGCTAAACCTACTCCTTCTCCTATTTAGCTCAGGCTGCTGGAACGCTTCTTTCCTACGCTGGATATTTTTGCTGGGGAAAGGAGACAGCTTACAGACCACACCAGAGCCAGAAGCAGCTCAGGAAAGCTTTCCGTATACTGCCCATCTTTTGTTTCCCAAGGAAATGGGAAGATGAATGGGACATAGGGCTGAAATTCCTCCTCTGACAAAAAAACAGCAGTTGGGGATTTTCCTGGTTTAAAGCTAAGCAAATGGGCTCTTTACGCTGCTGAAATCTACTTTCAAACAGGTAAAACAGAGCGCTGTTGGCAGAATACATGCTTTGAGCTCTTGGGCTACAGTAACCTTTGGGGGACATTCTGGGCATGGATCAGCAGATGCCTATTAAAGCTAGTGTCGTCACCACTCTCATACACATTTCTTGCTGTAGTCAAAGTTTTAAGTACCACTCCTGTTCATTAAGATCATAGAATCATAGAATGGTTAGAGTTGGAAGGGACCTTCAGTGGTCATCTAGTCCAGCCCCCCTGCAAGAAGCAGGGACATCCCCGACCAGATCAGGTTGCTCAGAGCCTCATCCAGCCTGGCCTTGAATGTTTCCAGGAATGGGGCATCCACCACCTCTCTGGGCAACCTGTTCCAGTGCTCTACAACTCTCATTGTAAAAAATTTTATCCTAATATCCAATCTAAATCTACCTCCCTCTATTTTAAAACCATTATCCCTTGTCCTATCACAACAGACCCTACTGAACAGCCTTTCCCCATCTTTCCTGTAGGCCCCCTTGAGGTACTGGAAGACCACTATTAGATCTCCCTGGAGCCTCCTCTTCTGCAGGCTGAACAGCCCCAACTCTCTTAGCCTGTCCTCATAGGAGAGGTGCTCCAGCCCTCTGATCATCTTCGTGGCCCTCCTCTGGACCCTCTCCAACTGGTCCATGTCCTTCTTATGTTGGGGGCTCCAGAACTGGACACAGTACTCCAGGTGGGGTCTCACTAGGGCAGAGTAGAGGGGCAGAATCACCTCCCTCGACCTGCTGGCCACGCTCCTCTTGATGCAGCCCAGGATGCAGTTGGCCTTCTGGGCTGCAACGGCTCATTGCCGGCTTGTGTTGAGCTTCTTGTCCACCAGCACTCCCAAGTCCTTCTCCTCAGGGCTGCTCTCAATCCATTCTCCGCCCAGTCTGTATTTGTGCCTGGGATTGCCACGACCCAGATGCAGGACCTTGCACTTGGCCTGGTTGTACTTCATGAGGTTGGCACGGGCCCACCCCTCCAGCCTGTCCAGGTCCCTCTGGATGGCATCCCTCCCTTCCAGCGTGTCGACAGCACTACACAGCTTGGTGTCATCGGCGAACTTGCCAAGGGTGCACTCTATCCCACTGTCCATGTCACCAACAAAGATGTTGAACAGGGCTGGGCCCAACATGTACCCCTGAGGGATGCCACTCGTGACCACCAGATGTGTTACTGGCTTAAAGTTTGGAGGTTTTTTTCTTTAATTGGATGGTAGAGGGGAACATATTCAATTCTATTCCTTTCAGCAGTGAAGAGAGAGCTGTAAAGTTAACCTAAATGAATCCTAAAGATGAAAAGAACAAAGAACACAAAGACCATGGTTTGAAAAAGAACGGTTTTTTTTCTTTCTTTCCTCTCCTTTTTTTTTCTTCCTTTTTTATTTTTTTTAAATTTAAGTCAGTGTTGTGATTTTGCCCTGATTGATGTTTTTGAATGCGGGAGGTTGGCAAACAGGGGTCATTCTGAATAAATACAGAAAATAAATAAATACAGCAAGCCTGATTAATACTCAAAGCATTTATATTCCCAGACATATGCATAAACCAGCTCCACCCTGATTAATCAGGTCTGACTGTACTGCATAATACTTACAATTTTTTAATTAAAATTGAGAGCTCTAACTGTCCTGAGTGCTACATGTGTGTTCTCTGAAAAATTACAGCACAAGCAGAGGCCATTTTTTTCCTACTCCTGCTACATATTCCATACTGAACTTTAAAGGCAATTCCAGGTGCATCTGAATACTATCCATTATCTTTGCCTGTACTCCTAATCACAACAGCACAATCTGCCTCCAAAAACATTTGTTCTGAATGGCTTCTGTTTCTGAAAGCTCCACTTACCAATGTTTTCTTACACAGGAATATTCCAGTTAAGTTTTACTTGGATTTCACTACATGCTTATGATCACGCTGATGAGGTATAATATTTTTGCCTGCCCGCACGGAACAAATCAATAGGCTGCTTCTTCATGACCCTGGTTTTTCTTTTGCTCCTGCCTGTATAAATCAGGAAGATCTCTGCTCAGATGAGTAGTTACACCTGGCTAAAATTGAGAGAGATGAGACTCGATTCCTTTGTTTGAAGTAGAAGCGGGTTTTGTACAGGGAGAGAATAAACAACTACTTCATGGTTGCCTTGTCTCTGTGTTCTGTTTTTCCCCTTTTATATTAGTTGAACAAATAAGATTTTACTCATATATTACGCCAAACCGATGACTATCTAGCTTCCCACAGCACACTTTTTATAGCAGAGAATACTCCTTTTCTGTCTTGCTGAAGCACATATTTTCACATGATTTGCACTGATAATATAACTCCACTGAGTAGCTTGATAGAATATATCACTCTTCACAGTCTAGCAGTCCCCCTCCTTAAATAATGGAAGTGGTAGACTCCTGGTAGGCTTGATTTTAAACATTTTAAATATATATAATGGTTTGCATACTGTGCAGCGATTTGTAAAATGTGAATGCCTACAAAAACCATGGTTACCAAGCATAACATTATCTTATTTTTACTTACACAACCAGTAAAACAGCTGGAGGTCTAAAATCATGGCCTGGCATTAAATGCGTTACTACATTTTAACCACGCAGGATGAGGCTGTCCTTTCAATTGGGAGACAGAAAGAGAAAGCAAGTGTAGTGATTACTGGAAAATTAACACCTCCAATTTTAATAGACTGATTATACTAGCAGCACTTAAATAGAAACTCTTCAATTGAAATGAACTGGAATTTTATCTATCTATCTATCTATCTAAAGAGTGAGAAAGGCACAAGTGGCTTTGAGCTACACAAATCGTAGTATAAATCTTCAGAGTGGAAATGGAGTATTAGTGGAAATAGAGTATTTTACTAATGAAAATGATGTCTTTTAAGACCTATCTGTATGATACCGTTTAAATTTCTTTCTTTCTATTCTTGTCCTTGGAAAAATATGTATATGAACAGCACTACCCTAGTTTTCCTTTTCAAATATTTTTAACGTCCGTAACTGTATTCAA
This sequence comes from Tetrax tetrax, assembly GCA_009806455.1. NCBI lineage: Eukaryota > Metazoa > Chordata > Aves > Otidiformes > Otididae > Tetrax > Tetrax tetrax. The sequence goes on from WHYT01015463.1 coordinate 58,858, forward strand.
CTTGCAATGAATTAAGCTGTAAGCCATAAACCCAGGTCACTGCAGCATATCCACATGTTTAGGACTAGGTTTCCTCACCCCAAGCAGCACCACCCAGCCATATTGGTAAACCTTCAAACAAGTGGTGTCAATGGAGAACAATTTTGCTACTGCACTTCATGCCTCAGAAATAACAACTAAATTGGTCTTCAAAAAAACATGCCCTCATAGGCCTTGTTAAGATGCTCAAGCTCTCCTGGGTTGTAGCTTCAGTGGGGGTTTTTGCCCAGTGGGAGGCTGGTGGGAGGTGAGATGCTGAGCCCCTGTGGGCCAAGGGAGTTACCTCACTCCTGAAGAAAACAACCAGTGAACAGGATGCCTGGAACATTACACCCCTTGTGGCACAGCTCAAATCAGAAGTTTCTCATAGCTAAAAGATGTTCTTAAATGTGTTTGTTCATGAAAAGGGGGTAGAAATGAACATTTCTTTTTATTTCATCTGCTCTCCCACGTCATGGTACCTCTTGGCAGAGTGTCCCTTCTTGGATCCAGAAGTGCACTCCACCAAAATCACCCCAAGAGAGTTCCTGAATTCCTCAGATTTCAGGAGTCTGAGGACTATCAGCAACATGCAGGGGTCACTTGGCACCTGATCAATGTGGCTCCAATATCTGGTCAGTGATGCAGGTGCAGACTGAAAACCATCTTCACTTCCCAAATTGGCCCCAAGAAGCTGCATACTCTTCCCCTAGGTAGATCTTCCAATTGTAAACCCATTCATGGCACACAGTGGCTGCAGTGGGAATAAACAGCATTCTGGTGGCTCCTCCAACCCCAACAAGAGTATAAAGAAGTGTGGCCAGGAGCTGATATGCTGCTTTCTTGTTCTGCCCGCGCTGGGGAACAGTGGGGGCAGCGAAATCTTATGCTTGTGACATTAGGAGACCGAGATCTGATTCATCTGCCTGATAAAGCTTTGAACAAGGTACAGGGGGAATAAAAAGAGTTTGATTCCTGTCTCACGACATGAGTTTTACATCAGTGGTATTACTGACTGTATTTACACAGGCAGCTGAGCCAGCTCTCAGACTCCACACAGTCCACAGTCCATTAAAACCAGCTTGTGCATCCCCCTGCAAAGCCTCTGAGCTCACTTGCCTGATGTGCGGTCAAAGGCCTGTACCAGTTCCACGCTCCCCACCTCCCCGAGTGCCAGCACCCTCCAGACACGAGCCCCGAGCCCCCAGCTTCCAGCCCTGGGGTCTCTGGTGGGGAAGGAGAGCCCTTCCCCTCTCCCTGTCTACCAAACCAAAGGCGAGGAGGGAAGGAGGGCTGTGGTATTGTCTGCCCCAGCTCCTCCGGTGTTGCCCTGGATGTCAGTGCAAGTCCGTCGTCCAGTGTGGAGATGGTCATCCTGGGCACTGAAGGAGCCAGGGTAGGAGCTTAGCTGGGGTAAAAAGCAGTGCTGCGAATCCCCGAGGAAAAAGTCAACCTACCCTGTCCAAAAAGGTTCCCTTCTTGGAGAGCCCAGAGTGCCTTTACTTATGGCACAGACATTGCAAGGAGAAGGCTGTGGCAGTGATGGAGTCTCCCTGAGTCCCGGAGTAAAAAACGGCTTGTTTACTTTGCAGAGGATCAGAGAAGGACACAAATTATACAACCAAAAGGAAGAATGCGGCTAGTTAATAGCACTGGCAAATAACAGAGGAAAAATATCTGCACTTTTATTCAAAGAAGGAAATGAGCATTGTAGTGAACATGCAGACAATCCACACCAAGCCCAAATCTGTTTGCTGTGTGTAAATGTGCTGTCTAGCTGCAATCTTTATGGAAGCTGTTTCAGCTTCAAATGAATGTAGTATTTCTGAAATAATTTAAAGAAATGTGATCTGCCTCTGAAAGGAAACAATGGATGTAGTAAACAAGTAAACATGTTGCCAATAGCTGAGTGAGAGGGACGCTGAGTATTTCACCAAAGGAAGACTGAGCATGGGATTTCTGATGTCACACCTGTCCCGTGCTTGTGTTCGGTGGGTACAGCAGCTCGTGGAGAACACGTCAGCCCTGCACACTCTGAAGTCAGGGGATGGACACCTTCTTTAGCTATTTCCAGCCATACTGATGGAAATGTGTTTGAAAGTAGGGATCAGCTGCATGCCTTACAAATGAAAAGCCCATGCATTCAATGCAGTTTAGATGTGGTTTCACGTTTTTAGCACCTGGCCCTTTTCCTTAGGACACCCCACCTCCAAAGGAGAAGGTAGCTCTCTGCATTAGGGAAGAGCTTGGTAGAGCAGCCTGGCTCTCCTGCCCTGGCTATCTCCTTCCAGGTTTTGCATGTGGTGTAGGTATCACACCTGCTGCCCTGGCAGCTTCCCTCCTGTGCTACTGTTGTTGGTACCCAAGTTCTATGCTGTTTCCTCTGCTACCAGCTCCCTCGACCGTTGCCTCAAACTTGCAGTTGTGGCAAAGTTTAGGCTGCTTTTCCCATCTGTGCCTGAGCTTGAGCTCTGCAGTGAAGCACCACGGGAGGACAGGGAGGGCAGGAGAGCAGGAGGGCAGCTCCTTGTCCAGCCTGATTCTTCTGCACCACTCTCCGTGCAGCGGTCACTGTGAGGGTGGCAGTCCAGGAGTAACTGCTGCTCACCTGCCCTCGAGTCCTGCCAGAGGAGCCAGAGCATCCTCCTGCTCCTTGAAACACACTGCCAGCATGAGGAAATCCCAGGGGCTAGCACCTTCGGCACAGCTGCAGGGGAGGTGAAGTCGGCACCGCAAGCAAAGCACAGCGTTTCACTTTTAAAACAGAAAAAAGAGACCCTACAAAGACGCACCGTGGTGCCATTAATGTTGCAGGACTTGCTGATTACTTACACGTTCCTGACTTACAAGCATGTGATTTTTTGTAGCCTTCACTTTTCACTGCTGTTATTTTTACACTTGTTTTTTCTTTCTTTTTTTTTTTTTTTTATGATGACAAAGAAGAACCTCAGCTTACTGTTTGCTGCCAATTAGCTGTTTAGTTCTTGACCCACGACTGAAAGGCTTGTGCAACTTAGAAAGTCCTACAGATGTTGCCAGAGGAACCTCAACGGCTTCTTTCTCTGTACCTAGTGAGGATGTGGATTTACAAACACACTTTAAGGAGTTTATTCCGAGGCTGAGCAGTTGGCTGTATTTAAAAGCTCTGCTCACTGCTCTGTAAATCCAAAAGATTTCATAGGTTCCTTCTCCTCAAGTTTCCACAGAAGAGCTTGTAAATGCCTTGGACCAAATAGCTGTGCAGTTAATGAACTGTGCATACACAGGCACTGTGTCCAGCTATGAATTCACACTTAATAGTTTAACAAAGATGTCTGGCTTCAAGTGTTTTTCATTCTTTTTTAAATAGTGACAGGCTTGTCAATTAAATCCATCTTTAAAACAGATTTTACCAAATGTATGTAGTGCCTATTGAGATTTATTTTATGTTATCTTTTCAACATGCTTTTCCAAGAGAAATAAACAACAAAATACTCTATTATAATCACTGGATTTTTTATTTTTTTCAACTTCCCTAAGCACCAAACATCTGACAGGATACTGTAAAACCCTCTGGAGAGAGTTTTCTTATAGGGAGAAACCAGTGTGAAAATTTTCAGTCTGAAACACACGTAAGGCTAGATTTTCAAAAGCAGATGCTGCTGCCTTCATTTCCGGTTTTCAACCCCAGACACCCAAATATGGTTTTTCAGAGATGCTGAGCAAACATAACTCCTACGGACTCCAGCCAGAATTTTTCCTGTTCACTGCTGCCGCAAATCAAGCTCTGTATCGCTAAGAGGACCAGAGAGCGTTTCTTGAACAGTTTTTACTTCCAATATTTCCTTACTGTGGAAATAGGCTTAGGTGAACCTTGATGGCATTCAGTCACAGATGATACAGCTCATAAAAGCTGAAGAAAGAAGCAAAACTCAGGTGGTGAAAATTCACCTCAGTGTGTGAGAAAGAGGAGGCAGAGAGCTTGCGAGTGAAAGCTTGATTCTTTGAAAAGGAGACAGGTGGTTTGCATCTACCGGCATGAATGTTACGAGCTTCAGGTGTCCCAAAATGCTGTGAAAAGCAACATTAGAAATTGGTGGCAAATAATATGTCTGGAGGTATCCAGGAAAACAACAGCTTTTGCCTCTGCTGCAGGCAATATGGGGAAACCTTCCCAGATTCCTTTTTTTAAGAAAAAACTCTTTGCGGGTATGAGTATCATGAAGAGAAGATGGTTCCGTTATGAAATTCTACAAGTCTGAAAGTATTTTTACTGTCTATTTTCAATATTGCTGGATCATGTCCCCCTTAGCACCCCCCCAAACTTGCTCCTCTCCATTCCTTTCTGTAACTTTTAATCAGATCCTTCATTTCCCCCAAGCAGGCAGTCCTTAATTACATTTTACAGACAGAGCAATGCAGCACAAACTGGTCAAAATGGCTGTGGAAAAGTTTCTGCTTTGAAGGAAACATTATTGGAGAGGATAATTTTGTGGCCAAATGGAACTTTCCTTCATTTGTATTAACACAGCATCTTCTGTCTTCTCCCAGCCAGTTTCCATATGTACAAGTAGGCAGCATTTCTTCTTAGACATAGTGGTTTCTGGTGTGGCTTTCTGCATTTTCAATTTAGTGAGCCAATATTCAAGCATGGGTGTTTATTGCTAAGATTTTGAAGAACATAGCGAGATGTATGGTACCCAAATATCACTGAAAGGTGTCTGTAAGGTCACTTAAATTTACTAATATTTATTCCCCTATGGGATACAGGGCAAAACAGTCACAATACTAGAAGTTCACAAATCTCAATTTAGGCTTTTCAAAAACTTATGGCACTCAGTGACTCCCACTTGGGGCAAAGAAAATACCAAGAGTCCTACACACTTGCTAGGCAACCTATGGCTGTATTTCACCGTAGTCTTGGTCAGGGTTCCTGGCTCTATCCCAGATACTTTTTTTTTAAACTATTACTACTAGCTGACTTGTGGCTAAACAAGCCCTTATGAGAGTTAATTCTAGTTAGCCTTGGAAACCTATTTGACCTGAGCTCAACTACCAAGCTTAAGGTGGCATTGGCTTGCATTTGCTGTGTTAGGAACCTGCCCCAGAAGACATACAGAGTATATTTGTAAGCATTTTCCCAGCAAACAACCAAAGGTGTGATTATCCTCTCATGCCAGCTTTACTGCAGTGTAAGTCTGTTCACTTGCATGGGGTTATTCACCATTTACATGGCTACAAGGCAGTATACTGCAAGACCCTAAGGGTTAAGGGTTCCTAAGAGAATGCCAAATAAACTGCTTTCATTGAATCACAGGAGTGTGCTGCTGAGCTGATGTTTGCAAAGCATCCTTTCTTAGCAAAACTGATTTCTTTCTATGAAATAATTTCCTACAGCAGAACTGTGATATGTAAAGAAATGTATTCCATAATTTGTGTTTATTATAATGTTATTTTCACATTTATTTTATGTTTCTGTTATTAGATCTTTTATTGGATGTTAATGGATGTTATTCAGCTCTCAAGGGGCATTTTCTCAAGTAACTTATCATAATCTCTGAATTTGCAGATCCTGTTTTGTTCTAATGATGCTCACTTCTTATTGTTCTTTTTCACTTTTTATCATGTAGCATTGTAAGTACATTAAATTAGTAATGAAAAATGAAACCACAGGAGTCCACTGTATTGTAGGTAATGACTGATATGTCTTCTCACTTGTCTGTGTTACATTACAGTGTCATAACTTTCCTTTATATCCAATAATGTTTTTCATTATTGCACCAGCCACAGCACAGAACTGTAGGGGTTTGTTCAGATTCTAACAATATTTTCCTTAAGTAAATCCATATCTAATAACAGCGTTTATTTTCTCTTTCTTTTTCTTGTTATGTAGTGGAAGGTAATGCACTGATTTCTCTCAGACCTTATATTGGTTTTACAGGTGCTCAAAGATGTCATCCACAGATATTAAAGAAGATACATCAGAAACTAGAAGAGGCCAAGGTGCAGTGCTGTCAGGGGCTAAAAAAGCTTTAGCTCTGTGCCCTGGTGTCAAGGGAATTAAATGTGAATTTGACTGTAAAGAACGGATGGGGGGGTCAGTGGCTTTGAGTTGAGATCATCCCCAGGTGAGCATGTGGAGGCTGCCCAGGTGACAGACATTTGCCTCCCATCTAGTGCAATCAGCTGATGGAGCTAAGGCAGAACCTGTGGCTACCTAGTGTAGTTAGTGGCTTTTTTTTTTTCTTTCTTTCCTTCTATTTCCCTTTCCCTTCCTTTAGGTCAGCTTGCTAGGTCATTTGTCTCTTTATGGAGGACTGTTGTTTCCTTCTCCTTGGTGGTACCTCTGCTTGCCTGGGCTACCTTTGCTTTGGTGGCTTGCAGCAGAGCTCTGTTATTTGCTATAGAGTGCATTTGTATCCTGAATGCATTGTTTCTGGAAGCAAATGTAGTCCATGTTATTTTCTGTCTGGAGAGGCTCTTGCAGTGACTGGACAGGACACAGGTCCATAAACTCATCAGAGCCCTTGAAGTCTCAGGGGCTCCTTCCTGTCCCACAGCTGTGCATTAAAAGATGCTGTGGTGGAGCACAGGGATGTCCTTCAGAGGAGGACTTGCTGGAGCTTTGAAGCCATTTGGTGAGTAAATTTAATTTCTTGTATTGGGTATTCTTGCACAGACAGTGCATGAAGGCCACGTGTTTCCTCCCATAGGGATGAATTGGGGGAAATATAAAATGTGTGTACAGGGAACCTCCTGCCTTCCCCAAAGTGGAGCTGTGGAAAGGATTAATTTATTTGAGAATTAAAAATGCATTTAGTGGTTGCAGTAACTAAAATAAGTCACTTGCTTAACATATTCACAGACAGATGTTTTTATTTCTGGTAATCTTCATTATCCCTTAACCGAATTTTGTATCGTGAAGTGGAAAACTCTGGAGTTGCTTTTAAAGGTGTTTCTGTGGCCCAGCAATACAGGTTGGCTCTTCAGGGATTCCTCTTTCCCTGGAGCTTGTCTGCAATAGAGGTAGGGGCTGTGGGATTTAATTTCTTCAAGTCTGAAAGGTTCTGAACCCAACTTCCACTTTTAGGTTATCACCAGGCTACTAGATAGCAGCTTTAAAAAAACCCAAGTCTTCATGCCTTCCTTTTCACAGAAGTTTAACTGAATGGGCCCCCTCACAACCCTGCACAGCTTCCAGTAGCAGGGTGGTGGGCTGGAGCAGGGGTGATGTGTGTGTGTTTGTACTGGATGTAACCAGTGGCCTTGGCCCCAGGTCATCTGTGCGTCAGCGCAAAAAGCAAACCAAGAGACAGGAGGTCCCAGGTGAAGTTTCTTGCCTTTGCTCACTGTACATTGTCAGACATCTTGTTTTTCTCTTTCTCTGCCAATGGCTTATTTTGCAGAGGGGCAGAGGGCAATTGTGGATGGCTTAAGACTTCTGCTGGTTGTGCATAGGGTCCAAAGACCCAAATGTAGTTTACATAAGTACCTGCCATTGCTTATGGTTATGTAAAGTAAGGATGAATATCTAAAACCGGGATCAAAAGCCTCCTACACATGAATGAGTCCATTAAGGGGGGAAAGAAAACAAGGCAGAGCTGTGCCAGTGAAGGCACGGATCGCTTCACATTTTGGTTTGTGGAAGGGCTGACAGTAAAGACAAACAGTGAAAATGTATGGTATTTCTCAACCACCAGATCAGCAGGGAAAGTAATGATGGAAAAAAAGATTCCACTCATTCCCTCCACGCATGCAGGCACAGAAAATTCCACTTAATTGCTGGGAGATGCTAGGCAGGATTTTGAGGAGGGTTTTAATGAAAGAGAAGGAGAAACTGTTGTTTAATGGGCAGTGACTCAAACTGCCTAAGCACACCACATGTGCCGCGGGCTGCAGCCAAAAGGACTAGCAGACTGTTACGCCTCTCCTATGGCAGGCTTGGCTCCAGCCCTGCAGGATGAATGAAAAAGATGATCTAATTATTTGAAGTCGGAAATGATCCTCCTCTGGAAGTGTTCTTGTGTTTTTGGAATGTCTCCACTGGCTTTAGATAGTTTGGGGATCAAAACCGCCGTGCTCAGAAAAAGTCCTCAGCGTGCTCATTGCAGCAGGTGTGGGCTGTTTCACCTTGGAGAGGTGGCACAGAGGACAGCCTGATAAGAGGGGCTGGTGTCTGCTCGTTCCGCCAATCGGACCGAGAGCTGTGGGATGTGTTTTTACTGCATGCAGTTATTTCTTCCTCCTCCTGCAAAGGAAGATTGCAAAGGTGGTCTATGGCACAAAACCTTCACAGCAAAACACCCTCTTTGCTCCAAGGGAAGCGTGTGTGCCCAGCTTTGCTCTGCGATCTGGGTAGTGGCTCCCCACCTGCCTGGGGGTGATTCTTGGGTGTTTGCAGATGGAAAAATACTGCTATTGGTACGCTGTATTTAGAGGGAATGAACACCTGAATATTGTATGCAAAGGAGGAGTTGTGATCTCAAATAATTTGTTTATGACTCTAAGCCAGAATGGATCATAGAATCATAGAATGGTTAGAGTTGGAAGGGACCTTCAAAGGTCATCTAGTCCAACCCCCCTGCAAGAAGCAGGGACATCCCTGACTAGATCAGGTTGCTCAGAGCCTCATCCAGCCTGGCCTTGAACGTTTCCAGGGATGGGGCATCCACCACCTCTCTGGGCAACCTGTTCCAGTGCTCTACAACTCTCATTGTAAAAAATTTTTTTCTAATATCTAATCTTAACCTCCCTCCTTCTAATTTAAACCCATTACCCCTTGTCCTATCACAACAGGCCCTACTGAACAGCCTGTCCCCATCCTTCCTGTAGGCCCCCTTGAGGTACTGGAAGACCGCTATCAGGTCTCCCTGGAGCCTCCTCTTCTCCAGGCTGAACAGCCCCAACTCTCTCAGTCTGTCCTCGTAGGAGAGGTGCTCCAGCCCTCTGATCATCTTCGTGGCCCTCCTCTGGACCCTCTCCAACTGGTCCATGTCCTTCTTATGTTGGAGACTCCAGAACTGGACGCAGTACTCCAGGTGGGGTCTCACGAGGGCGGAGTAGAGGGGGAGAATCACCTCCCTCGACCTGCTGGCCACGCTCCTCTTGATGCAGCCCAGGACGCGGTTGGCCTTCTGGGCCGCAAGGGCGCATTGCCGTCTCATGTTGAGCCTCTCGTCCACCATCACTCCCAAGTCCTTCTCCTCAGGGCTGCTCTCAATCCATTCTCCGCCCAGTCTGTATTTGTGCCTGGGATTGCCACGACCCAGATGCAGGACCTTGCACTTGGCCTGGTTGAACTTCATGAGGTTGGCACGGGCCCACCCCTCCAGCCTGTCCAGGTCCCTCTGGATGGCATCCCTCCCTTCCAGCGTGTCGACGGCACCACATAGCTTGGTGTCATCGGCGAACTTGCTGAGGGTGCACTCTATCCCACTGTCCATGTCGCCGACAAAGATGTTGAACAGGGCCGGGCCCAACGCGGACCCCTGAGGGATGCCACTGGTGACCGGTCTCCACTTGGACATTGAGCCGTTGACCACCACTCTCTGAGTGCGGCCATCCAGCCAACTCCTTATCCACCGAGTGGTCCATCCATCGAACCCGTGCCTCTCTAGTTTAGAGAGAAGGATGTCGTGCGGGACAGTGTCAAATGCCTTGCACAAGTTCAGGTAGATTATGTCCGTTGCCCGTCCCTTGTCCACCGATGCTGTTACCCCGTCATAGAAGGCCACCAAGTTGGTCAGGCACGATCTGCCCTTGGTGAAGCCATGCTGGCTGTCACCAACCACCTCCTTGCTCTCCATGTGCCTTAGCATGGTTTCCAGGAGAATCTGCTCCATGACCTTGCCAGGCACAGAGGTGAGGCTGACCGGCCTGTGGGATGTAGGATGCGCTGGTAATGTCTTTCTACAGTGCTGGTAGTCATGGATTATACTTGAGCCTACCTGGTGCTGACTACGGGCCATATGGAGCAGATAAAATATTGGGGTAGTTCTCATTATGTGGTATGCGTGTCCTTTCACACCGCTATCCTCCTTCACTGGCTGCCTTCGCTCCCCAACCTGACTTACACCTCCATCTCCTCCTTGAGTTGCCATCCTGTGCAAAACTCCCCCAGAAGCACTTTCCTTCCTCTCCCTCCCCCAAGGAGCTTCACCTCCCAATGCCGGCAGAGACTTCAGCTGTGAGGAAGCTGAGATTTCTGTACATTTGCTGTGAGGGCCAGAAACCATTCCGATTACCAAACTTTCCAATACAGCCCCTCTAATAGCATTTATACACAGTAAGATTCCTTATTACAAATGAGGATTTTAATTCTAAGCTTAGCTTGATAGAATGTAATTTAAAGCCATTTAGAATGGCTTAGCCTTCAAAGCAAACTCAAGATTGTTTAATTAGTCATGCAAGCCACTGAATGTTACCCATAATACAAAACAACTAAAGTATTTATTAGTTTTAGAGCTAAGTTAAGTCTTTCTTGTTCTAAATTTTCAATAAAGTGCATTGAGCGTTAAGGACATCTTGCTTTTTCCCCAATCTTCCAATGCTCAGTAAATTTTATTTGTGAATAAAAGCATAGCCCAAGTGTTACAAGACATAGAATGAAAACTAAATTCAATCAGTCCTTGTATGCATTAGAGGAAATAGTGGCAGGAGCAGTGCTTGGGATGTTCTGAATTTTGTTTTTGTTTACTTTTTTAAACTGTCTTCAAAACCAATGGAAACCAGTCCAGGCTTTGTATTTTAGCTTCTGAATGTCGTCTTTTCTGTTTCCTAAACTTTCTGAAACAAGGTGTGCTAGGAAGCGAAGTTCCAGTTAATAGCCCTGTAGAAGTTGCAAAATGCAGCAAGGAATAAATTTGTCTGTTACAGAAAGAAAATTATCTCTCTCCATGCTTTCTTTTAAGGAGCTGGCATGGGCAATGCCAGAGTTTCAGGGTTTAAATTGTAGCTGTTTCTAATGGAGTCGATATGTAGACAATTAGAGGTTGTGAAGTTTCTTATTGCTTGTTTGTATTATTTGGTTCCACAAATGTCTGACTGGTATCAGGAGCGTTACTCAGAACTGGGTTATCTCCAGTTTGTAGAAGCAACACCCCAGCCCTCTGACTTGGGGGACTGGGACACAAGCTGATTTGCATGTTAAGAAGGCGTGGTGTTGGGTTCCATTGAGGGTTTCAGTAGCCTGTGGTGGTCTGGAGAGTTGTCTGTAATTTGTTATAAGGACAGAAGCTTTTAACTGTGACTCCAGTACTGAGCAGCCTTAAAATATGGCCAAGCTGGAAGCCTCTTCCAAATAGCAATGTTTTGTGTGTAGATGTGATGTGATATCCATTGATATTGGACAGGCAAACAGAAAAATACCAGGGAAAGCCAGACTGAGAACTAGCGTGTGAGTGTGTGTATCTCTAGGAAAGGCATGCAGTCTTCAGTAATGACTCTTCATGCAAAACCGAGATTATTACATGGGTTTAGATCCGTCAGAAGGGTTTGACTCTTCTCCCTCCGTGGACTTCTAACTTGCAGGAGAACATGTAATACTTGTGTGGTGCTAGGAATGTAAAGGGTGTAGCTTGCATCATGCCAAAGTAGGATTTAGCCACTGTATGTCTGTTTGATCTGTAAAATGCTTGACTTGCTGTCTGAGAGCCCAAATTTGGGCCATAGTACATCTCTGCACTTGCTTTTGCTAAGAGAAATATCTCCTCCTGGAAATTCAAGAGAAATCTTCTCAGCAGTACAGGGGACAAGGTTTCACCCACACAACCTCTATTCCAGGGTGCCTCAAATGAACTTGTGAGCCGAAGTCGTTGCCTTAATGCTTTTCAAATATTCTGCAAGATCGGGGGCGGGGGGGGAAGGGAGTTACTTGTCTTACGAACTACTTTTGATTCTCTTCAATGCCTCAAATATTTTCTTGGTCACAGCAGTCAGCTTTTTACAGGTGAAGTGTTTCCTGGATTCTGTTGATATTTACAATGAATTATGTTCCCACCACCAGAACCAACAGCAGGATATGCATTACTTTCCTCCATGAAAATCAAGCCTTAGATAACGAATATCCCGTAACAAATTAGCTATGTTATTGAGAGTGGATTTATGTGGCTGTTGTTTGGAAGCAGTATTTTTGCTTTTACGGCTTTTTTTCAGGATAGTGATAAAACAGGACCGTAAGGCAACTGTTGCTGGTATTTGTTGCCTGCTTTCGTAACTGTCCTACCCTAATTCCTCCTCTTTGTATAGTAAAAAAAACCCTGTTGTTGGCCTATGGGAAGAGGGAGTATAAAAGGGCTGTTGTAGAAGAAATGAACTTTATATAAGGAACAATTCACCTATGGGAAGAAACGAGTGCAGCCTTAAGCAGCAGACTGTTTTCAGGCACAACGTGCTTGTGACACATGTACAACACACACAGACAAGGCATTTGGCTCACTGGGCTGCTTGTGCTGGCTTGTTCTGGTGAGGATTTGGGCACGGCTAAATGCTCAGTCTTATTCCCGACTTTGGGGTGTGCAGGGCATGCCTGCACTACTTTGGGGGCTTTTAGAGCCTTTGGGTTGTGAAATAAGCCCTGGTTAAAGCAAGACCTTCCTGGCAAGGTTGCCTGAGGCTCTGGCAGCCCAGAATGCCTGCCCATGGAGCATTACGCCCAACAAAACAGGGCTCTGCTAGGACCGTGGCTATGACTGGGCAGAGTTTGATCAAACCTGTGATGTCTCAGGGAAACAGCAGGATCTGATGAAATGGAGTTTTCTGACACAGGTGTTTGAAAAATCCACTGTTGTCTCTGTCTTGGAGGGATAACTGCAAAACAAAGGCTTGGGAGGCTTTTGGGTATCTCTTGCTAAGACCCTCCTATATAAGGACAAAATGTTACAAGTCTATTGCTTGTTGATTCCCTGTCATATGAAATGTTAGTTTCTGTGATGAACGAGAGAAACTTTTACAGATTATCAGTCTTTAAGTTACTCTGCCCTAAGGCTCTGGTAATTTAACTTCAATTTCATCCCCTTTCAAAGTTGTGGTGTGTGGTGTTTCGGGTTTTTTTTTTAAGTAGAAATTTAAGGTTTGGCATTTTTTTCCCTTTCCAAATCTGCCCCCACTCCCTCCGGTTATGCTCTTCTGAAGTGTAAATGCTCAATTATGCAAAGATAAGAATATGAGAAACTTTGTAAAAAACCAACCAACCAAACAAAAAAAAAACAGTAAAGCTGTGTTAATATTGGATTTTTAGTCTCATGGCCAAATCAAGGAGGGGATGCGTGAAGGGAAATAATCTAATCTAACTGGAAGTTGCACTTGCATAAAGCCAGAAGTAACACAAGGAACAGAAGAGAAGAAATGCAGGTGGCTGGGAACCCTCCTCGTTTCTAAAGTTTCTCTCTTCTGGTCGCTTGCCATCTTTGTAGTGGTAAAAGGGATTCAGTGGTAAGATGGGTGCAAGGATGGAGTGCAATCACTCTTGGGACAGGAGGCTGGGTAGAGATGCTATCCTTTCCTGTCAGGAGAGGTGGAGGAGATCAGGGCTGCTCTTCTAGGAGCTGCAGGCAGTTTCTCTACTGAATACCGTGCACAGTGCTGGGCTGAGCTGCACTTTTGTCACTCCAAACAAGGAGTGCAGGCTGCACTTTGCCCAGTGAAGGTCCTAAAAGAGAGTATTTTTGGATGGTGTTATTTAGGGGACAAAAGATGTGAGGAAAAGGTAACTTGGTCTCACTAATTCTTGCTTTTCTGTGCCATCTGCCACACTTTAAAGCGTGCATGTGTAGGCCCGTCCCAGGGTATCCTCATGCACAGAAGCTTATATGTGTAAAAAATTAAATGTGACCACATCGGCCACTTCTGACTGCCTCTAAGGCTTTTAGGTTAATCTAAGCAGTTATTTTTAAGCGCTTTTTTCCTAATAAGGTTTTTCCCATTTTGAGTAGCATGATCTAAACTCTGATATCAACCAGATACAGGAATTAAATGTACTTTTCAGTTTAATATTACCTGAAAGTTGCTAGATAAGCCTGGTAGGTAAGATGATTTCGGTCATGAAAAGCAATCATTTTTTTTAGACCAAGCTTGGTTACGGAGATTTTGTAGTTTAGAGAACACAAATCATCCTCTCAACATGCAGGTATGAGATACTGGCTTTGCAGGTTTCTTAAGAGAGAAAATCACCCAATGTCAGAGTTTTAATTGATTTTTAAATCAGTCTCTTGATGTGCGCAAGCTAACCACTCACTTCTTCAGGCAAAGGACCTGATGGTTATCACTAACTCAATTACATATCAGTGCGACTACACTGAGCTAACTGAAGTTGATTTTCATTCTCAGGCCCAGAGAGACAAAGATAATTGTAACTTGTAGCAGCCTGTTGACCATAATGCCCAGAGACTTCAGTTACAAAGATTTGCTCTGGACTAAGATTTCCTCTAGATGCTGCAGTGATGGAGACCAAGGGATTGAATCTATCTGTAAGTGCTGAGAAGCACAGAGGTCTCCAAATACTTCAATGGCTTCTTCCCCCAGTAAATTGCAATAGAGCTTAAATGCCAGATATTTAAGATTATTTAAATATGTAACATTTTAGGATGTTTAATGCCTAAATAAATTAAGCTCATTGTGTCTGTGTTCCTTCTGAGAACTGTTTTTGCTGTGACTTGGCAGCTTTGAAAAATGTTGCCCTCCAAGCACAGAGGTAATTGTGTCGGGGGTCTTTCTTTGGGCTTGGCTGAGCCCTGTGATCATCTATTCTTTGCATTTTCCTCCTCTTCCAATAACTATCACTCCTCCCCACTTGCCTTCAAACCCTGCACTGAAGAACATGATGGGCTCAATGAAATGCGTTTTGGGTTTGTTTGTGTTTGAACAGTTTGTAAGCGCTCTGGTCCCTGGGACAGCTGGGCAATGGGAGCAGCCTTCCAGTAGCAAAGGCTTGAAGCCTGCTGTTCTTATGTCTTAGTAAAACATGAATAATATATAGATGTCAACATGTATTTTTTTTAATAAATCAAGGTACAGTTGTATAGTTTCATATAAAGAGCACTCACAAAATATTCAATAGGGAGGACTATCTAATGGGCTTTTACTGCTCTGCAAGGAAGGAACGTAAAATCACAAAGGAGGAGTTTTGAAATGCTTAAAAATAATTGAACTGAAGTGTTGTTCAGCATTTACTGAGCTTCAGACTGAAAAAATAAAAGTCCCCCAACCATGCTTTGTCTTCCCAGTTTTTCTGTGAGTTCAAAATAGTGCAGTACCTCTGAAAGCATCTCTTAGCGGCAACAGAAAACTAAAATGTTATACGGAGGGAGCTTGTCTCATCAGTGCAATGGGAGTGAAGTTTAGACTAAAGTAAATGTTTTCATCTATTTGAGTAATCTGAATAATGCACAGCCCTCTGAATTAATAGGCAGGAAGTCAATCAAATTATTCTGTTAACCTTGTAAACCTCAAAGTCGTGGCTTGAGTGGATAAAGAATGTCAGCAGAGCTTGAGTGGCATTTAGTAAAATATAATTAATTTGGGAATGTGAATTTAAAGGGCAGTAAATTTACTGCAAGCAACATAGTTCATTTTCGTGGAGAGGACGTAAAACAGAAGTCATAAGCAGTAGTAATACTGCTTGGGCTTTTCCTGTGATACCAGTGTGGAATCTATCTGTATTTTTATGATAATGTCTGTTGGTTAAGGCATTCTTCACTTTATTAAACTGCTGCTGCACCTCAGCAAAGTGATCAGAGATGTAGGGTTTTCATGTCATTTCACAAACACTGAGATTCCTTGAGATACATGATGCTATTTGTAGTCCCAAAGTGGTGGGTTATTAGCTGTAATTGTTTAATGAATGAAGTGGTAGTCACCAAAAAGTATTGACATAGAGGTTGATCAACAATAGTATAGTGGTGAACAAGAAAGTGAATGCAATTTGTTAAGATCAGTGAGCTGAAGATCATAGAGATATCAGGCCACTGGAATTCAGCTTGCTTGTCTATCTTCTATCATGACAGTAAGGTCATGTCTGATAATATCTTGAAAGCAGGACTCAGGTATGGCCTGACTGGTAAACCGAAGTGCTACTATTGATTTCTCTCTTCTCGTGATCCCTAGGGTGTGTTTCCGACAGCCTGAGGCATTTGAGTAACTTTCAGCATCTGAACAGGTAGCTAAGGCCAGGGGCTGGTTTTGCCCTCCAGCACTCTTTTGACCTTGCGAGACCAAGCCCTCAGTATGAGCTTTTAAACAGAGCTGGCAAAAGCTAATTTCTCGGGCCTTGGCAGTAAATGTACGTGGCTCAGGACAGAGGTCAGGCTGCAGTACTTGTAGGCTCAGGATGAAGAGGTTTAGCAGCAGCGGAGACGAACCTTCTGCTGCATGGGCTGAAGCAGGTGACTCTGCTGTTACCTGCCTGCCCTTGGTCCCATCTGTACTTGGCAGGCATGGGGTGAAAATGCACAAATTTAAAGGACAAGCCAAACTGAACGCAATGCATGAAAACTCATGTGCTGACTGTATGTTTAGGAGTGCCACGGTTTCCAGTTAAAAGGTGAGGTCAGGATGGGGTGCTGTGAGTTTGTCTTTAGATTTTTATCTACAGACAAGCTGTCTAGAAAATGTCAGAGGCTCTGTAGCTCATCTGTGAACAAGTGTTCCTCACAAATCTTTTAGGTTGGAAGATTTTGAGTGTAGATTATTTTATACTCTGTCTCTAAGGATGACTTATACTCATCAACTTTTGGTTATCTAAGATATGATAAGGTTTTTTTATATTATCATACAACCTCCAAAGAAAATGTGGTGTGTGTTTTTTTTTTTTTTTCAGGAGTAACTTTTAGGTACTGGTGATAACAGTTTTGAGGGCTAATATTTAAGTTAACTCTTGGTCATTAAGTCCTTGCTCGTGTATTGTCTTCTGGATTCCAATGGTAGCCATGAGAGGTATTCAGGCTCTTTATAACCGTGTTGCATGTATTGATTTGTCAAGCAAGCCAGAAAATTAATTTATATTGAAAATATAGTCAAAACGGACCTTTGCTGTCTGAAATGCCAAGGAAGACGTTGGTGAACTGGGTGCCTCTTGAAGAAGAAATAGCTGGGTACTGTGAATGCACCAGAAGCACTATCTAAATGTTAGCTAAGTGGAAGAAAATCCATATTGCTACTTTCACCAGACTGATGTTGGCTGAGTTTGGAAAGTTCTATCTTGTTTCTTTTCTATAGTGAATTATATAGTGACACATTTATCCTGGACTACTTCTCTGATCCAGATCTAGTAAACAGACTGTAGACTTGCACAGCCTCAAGCATGTGAGTGGATCCAGTCACAGGATTTCAAAGTATTCTTGATTAGATCTAGGCTAATTTCACTCCTGATTAACTGTAGACAGTAAAAACAAGATGATAGACAAAAAGGCTTTGTAAAGTAAATATTGAGCATTGCTACCATGCAAAGGTATGAACCCCTGAGATATACAAAAGGCAGCGCTGTGCTGTTTCTTTACCTTAGGCTCATTAGTCCATTTGCCCTTGCTTGGGGTTGGAGGTAAAGTTCCCCTGGAGGTTCACACTAGCAAGGTGGGTTAGAGCAACCCAATACCAGCATGAACTAGTGCTGGTCTGGAGTAGGGAACAGTGGGGTCAAATGGCACTGGGATGCAGGACAAGAGTAGGAAACTTAAATACGACAGTGAGAAGGGGCAGTTGACCTAGCACATGTGACGCTCCTTGTCCAGCAAGGAAAAAAGAATAAAAATTGCGTTGGAGGAAGACTTATTCCAATTAGCTCAGGATTGCTTATCACTTGTGGTTTGCGCTTCTGTTCTGCAAACTGGGTTAACTTCAAAGCCTGTCCCTTGTGGTAGGCTTCTCTCCTTGTTGGGAGACAATGGTGGGGAGCTATTCAAGGAGCTGCTGGCACAGGTTAGGTTTTCAGTCCCTCATCTTGTGCCATTGTGTGCCTCAGGCTGGGTATGATGGTGAAAGTAGCAGAGGGATATTGCTTGAGTGAGGTTGATCGGACAGGTTTGGAGGTTGGGGTGCTTGGTTCTCTTTTTGAGCTTTTTCTCTGGAGTTAGAGGAAATCTAAGACTGAACCAAAAGTTTCCATTTCTATATAAAACCACTGGCAGGAATAACAAAGGGCTGTGAATGAAGAAATGCAGTAGGGTTGAGAGAAGTATGTATGAAGCTGAAGTTGGATGGAGGATGTATGAAACACTGAAGCCAAAAGCATTGGAAAATGGAGATCGAGTGATGTAAGAGAGGTAAAGAAAAATATTGCTAAAGCTAACTACTTCAAAACTTTTTTTTTTTTAGAAAAGGAAAAAAAAAAAAGGCGTGCATTGGGCACATAGTTGCATGACACTGCATTATACTCCGAGATCTGCCATTCTATTTAATAGGCATAGTTTTTCCCTCTTACGGCATGTAGATCCCAGGTAAAACCATTCCACTGGAATTTCTGGATTTCCACTGGGTTTACAATGGAGTTACGTAAGTCTAATTTGACCTGGTGTTAAATAAGTTTTTAAAGAAAATTAGGCTATTTTTTAAATATAATTGTTGCACTTTGAAGGACTGGCTGGAGCAAAGCACGATTGAATCAGCTTCATGTAATGGACTGGCTTGAAAAACAAATTAATTGGATTCTTTAACAAAACACTGTTATGCTTTGGCTGAGGTTATACTGACACGCGTTGTAAACTCAGCAGCACTTCTGAACAAAACGCAGAAGTAAATGTTTTGTTAGCTCTAACAGTCGTTGAGGCCAACATCTTTGGTTGTCATGTTCCCTGTTCATATATTATTTTTATGCTCTCAGCATACAGATACAGCAGCTAGGGGAAGTTGTTATTTTGCATTTGACAAGCTGCATTTTGCTATTTTTCAACTTGCCTTTTTCCCTCTTGCTGTGAGGAATTATGTCTGGGGCTTAGAAACTACAACTGCTGTTTAGATATGTACTAAGAATTTCAACTTTATCTCTGCAACTTCTGTATTGCTGTAATTGTATTGTTTAGGTATTGGTTCCACTTCAATTTAAATCCTTTACTTGGGGGCTTTTCGGCTTGTGTAGTTTCTAACCAAATTTTAGATGAGAATACATTTTTTCTAATTGAGATTACAAAGTGGTTTACTTGCTACAGGAGAAGCAGTTTAAGAAAAAAAAAATGTAGTTATTAAAAACAAAAATTAACTAAACTTGGCAGTTGCTTTCTTCTTCCTTCCAAAGTAGCTGACATTAACATTTAAAAATTAATGTTGAAAATTAATCACTTGATATACACCATATGCTTGCTATCTTTCCAGTCAGTTGTATTGGATCATCTTCTCTCTACCTCTGAATTGGGCTGTGATCCAAACTGCATCATAGCAGGTGAAAAATGGGGGGGTGATACAACTGTGTCTTGTAGTTTTGGTTATGTATTACACCGGAATTAATGCAGGCCTTATCTAAGGAACCACAATTAGACCTTAACAGTGGAACTTCTGTATTCATGGCTGCACACAAATGACTATGCCAGATATGGAAAATAGGGGGAAAACCAGGATTCTGCAGATATTCACAGTTGTTACAGGTTTGACTGAAGACTAAAGTAGTGAAGACAGGGGAAAATGTAAAAATTAACAGCAATGATATCTAAGGGAATATTTATATACTGTATGTATTTAATATAGGGTATCATGGCTGAATTAATATG
This sequence comes from Tetrax tetrax, assembly GCA_009806455.1. Classification (NCBI taxonomy): domain Eukaryota; kingdom Metazoa; phylum Chordata; class Aves; order Otidiformes; family Otididae; genus Tetrax; species Tetrax tetrax. The sequence goes on from WHYT01015463.1 coordinate 78,546, forward strand.
CTTCCATGAAGAGAATTTGCACATAAGAAAGGCTGAATATGGCTTGGTCACTCCGAAGCACTTCTTGCAAACTTCCTTGCTGTTTTATTTTATTTTTTTCCTCCCCAATTCTGTGTGAGGCTTAAAGCAGTGTGGAAAGCAAGCCAAGCTTTGCGTAAGACAGGAAACGTGCTCTCCCGGCCGCAGGCGGGCCTGATCCTTTGCAGAGGGAGGAGAGGGGAATTGGCCAGCTCCTCTGCTGCGTAGGTGCTCCTTGAGCATGTACTGACGTAACCTTCCCAAAAAATCAGGCCCCGACAGCTCCAGAGAAACTTGGCTCGTGAAATGGCACGTATGCCACCTGAATTCAGGGGAGCTATTATCTGCAAGCTGGCACCTTTTGCAGGGCAATTACGTGAGCAGTCATAAAACACGGGTGGTGGGTGAGCACAGTGCTTCTGCCAGGGCTGCTGCCAGCCTCCCTCCATGGGATGAGGTTGCCTATGGCAGAAAGGGACCTGTGGTCCCTGCCAGCCTTGTAGAGCTCCTGAGAAGAAAAGACTAGGTCTGTCTTGTTGGGTGCTCTTTGCCCAAGCGTTGCCTAGGCTGAGGGTGAGTGCATAAGAGAGCGTACTCTAATTCTTGACTGCAGCACCCAGGGCCAGCTCTGCAAGGTGATTTAACTTCTTTGAGCCTATGTGGGTGCCTGAGAGTGTTGCAAAACTGCCTTGGAGTCAGGCACCCAGCTCCTTTGACTTCAGTGAGGATTAGACACCTTACATGCTTAGGTGCTTTGAAAGAGAGATCTAACATTTCTGAATGTCTAAGCAGCTTTGAAAATCCTGATCTTCCTCTTTTAATCTGTAGCTTCTAAGTGCTTTAACGGTCTGGCAATTCTAATTGTTCTAAATACTCCAGAGACTTAAACACACAGTAACTCTTCTTGTACTAGTCATATGTATGTCCGTGTAAAAGCACTCTCTTTATCATAAATAAAGAATTTATTCCTAGGTATCTTCTGCAGATCCCATCTCTTCCACAAACTGTGGAAAATGCATCAATGTAAACGAATGGTATGGCCTCAGTCCCATCAGCCTTTAGATTGCCCTTGGGCTGCTATCTTTGTTCTGCAATTGTTTTTGCTTTTATTTGCTCCTGTGGAGTTTCTAACTCCTGAACTACCCATTTGCTGTGCCTTGGTTCCAGCTTCCTTCTGCTCTTCTCATCTCACTGGTTCATCTCTGGTCTTCTACTTCCCTTACCATCCAAGAATTTTCTCATCCTAAGTCTTTTTCAGCAGTCTGTTTGATCATGTTTGGCTTCCCAGTTGCCTCGTCTTGATTTCAGCTCATGTGAGCCATGAACACAGTTTTACTGAAGCGGGATGGACTTTGCTTGATGTTTGTATTGTCCTGCTTTTTATTCCTTTGAAAGTCAGTCCCCACTCGCTCTTCCTTCAGAGATATCACTAGAATATACTATTCTAGAGCTGAAAACTGTCAATTGGTTTTAGAAAGAAAATAAATGTTTTGTCTTTACCTATGAAGAACGTGTTTAATCCTAGGTATTTAAAAAAAAACCCAAAACTTCCCCAAACCAACCTTTCTGTGGAAAATTTGTTGCCAAGTTTGTTTTTTTTTTTTTAACGGAGATCCCTACTTTTGACCAAATATATATATATATATATTTTTTTTTTTTTCCTTATTTAAAGACTTCCTTTCTCTCACTGTGATTACTAGAAATATCTGTGGAAATATTACATAAAACGTGCTTTCATTGTCAGAGTCCTACCATTGGTCCTTGCTGCTTCCTCTTAGTCTCCCCTCAAAACTGAAGTACAAATTCATCACCCAGCCTGAGTTGTGTCTCCCTGGGTACCTACAGCTCCTTCCTCAAGGTAATTGAAAACATCATTTCCAAATACCTTGTCTTTGGTTTTCTTGAGGCCTGGGATGACAGACAGGTGCATCTTCCCTCAGCCATTAGCAGGGACCCAGTGGGGTTGTCTTTATCTCTGGGGAGAGTTCAGGAGAGGAGAGGAGGTCATCTGGCAGCGATGTGGCTGCAGACAGGGCAGAAGAGAGAGCAAAGCTGGCTTGCTCCCTCTTTTCCTCATCGGTAAGATACAGGGGCTGGTGCTTGTGTCCCTTGTGTGGATCTTGAAGGACCACCCGCTGGCCTTTTCCCCATGCAAGGAGCTGGGTAAAGGGGGAACTGCTGCTTTGGGTGCCTTCTCACTCCGTGTTGTTTTACCTCTCTGCTATTTATTAGCTCTAAATATTCTCGTTATCCCATATACCTTGGCCACACCTAAGTAAATCCCTCAGCAGTCTGGTCTTGCTGATGTTTCATATCAATGGATTATATAGACTCATGTCCTACGTGTTGCAGGCGAGAGGTGGGGAAATCCACCTACGTGTTTGTGTCTTTATTTTTTTTTTTTTTCCCCTTTCTTTTTCCTGTTGAGTTACAGCCTTCCATTTTCATTTAAAAATCTCAGAGCACCCTGACTACCCTTGCAGAGGGCTGCTATTTCCACTCCTGTTCATTCTGCGTTTAGAAGACTTTGTAAAAGAAATCATCTATAAAGTGAAAAAAATATGTTTTTCCCACATTATTATTGACAATTAATTGGAGAGAAAAAAAATCTCATAGTAAACATGGCTAACAAAAGTTAGGGAGGAGGCTCCCGCTGACGTTTAAATGAATCACTATAGCAGCCAGAGGACCGTAAAGGAGTTGAATATAAGCAAAGTTAAACGACGAGGCACCAGAATGCAGGTTCTTGCGCTGGCAAAATGCCTGGAACTTTTGAGGGATATTGAGGAATAGCCTAAGGCCCTAAACCTTGTGGCTTTCAAGGTTTGCTTCTTTCTGTCTTATACTGCTTGTTTGTCTTTTGTTTTTTAAGAAAGTCTTTCAAGTAAAGTTCCGACTTGAGACCAGTACTTCTGGAAAGGTTAACTCAGCTGTGAGCTTTGTTTGTTCAGCTTGGGGTGGCTTGCTAGCATGAGTTGGTGTGGGGTTTTTTTGGTGGTTTTTTCTTTTTTTTTTTTGTTTGGTTTGTTTTGTTTTTTTCCCTTTTGGTGAAGTGATGCTGTATCTTTTTCTACTCATCCTTATTGTGTGTATGAATGCTTTTTTCCCACCTCTTCTGTGCTGCACAGCCCAAAGCATCCTTTTAGCTTCACACGCTTGCAAAAGACCCAAATTTTGTTCCACACTGTGGACAGAGAAGGAGGAGATCGGATGTGAAATCTGGCAGAGCTGAGGGCAGGGCTTTACATTTTTGGGTCCTTTGAAAGCACAGTAGCACTGATGCTTTTTTGTTTGGAATTGGAGATGAGGTGAGAATGGAGGCAGCTGGTCTGGCTGCTGGGATGTATGGGGGCTTCATCGTTGCATGTCCCTGTGTTCAGCGATGCCAATGGAGAGGCTGCAGCCTGCCGGCGTCCGCTACCCTCACTGCCAGCATGCTTGGCCTGGTGCTTGTGTAATTCTGACTGCTGTGGTTTGCAGAGGCTCAAGAGCTTGGGTAGCCTTCATGTAGGGCAGAATGTGCTGGAATGGGGTTTTCAGCAGTTTAAGGCTTGGAGTTTTTTGTAACTGGGCTCTCAAAGGCGAGTAATGCTCAGGTTTCGGGAGGACACGGGAAGCAGTGCAGCGTGCATTAGCATTCCTTATCTGCGTGTGTGAAAATACCCTTTTGTACATGCGGTCGCTCCCTTTTTCCCACATTTG